>KN478999.1:77076-88178 GCA_000787095.1 Periophthalmodon schlosseri | reverse complement strand
TCTTCTTGGTTGAATTTGATTAGTGCATTGCCTTTCACAATAAAGTAGGTGGTAAATACGGGAACTTTTATGTTGAAAGCACCACGGAAAGCGCCTAGTTGTTTGCGTGAAAGCCTGGCATCGCAGATGTGCTGAAACTTTTGCGAGTTTTGTAGAGTTTTTTTTTCAAAGACAGAACTTTATCGCTAAACGGGCCGCGATAAAACACAGCAGGAACATGAAAGACTGACCGCCGTCTCGCATTTCCGCCGTACATGTGTATCTTTGCATTAGCCGCGTGTCATTTCATTTCCTCCTAGAGTAATTTCTCCGGGAATATGAGTCGAATTGTGACAAAACAGCAGCATTTTCCAGCTGCTGGGTTGCTATGGTGATAGAATTATTGTAATTGAAGGCGACCGAGGTGAATGAGGAGAGGTAAGATTAAGGAGGCAAGAGATTAGTTAGAGGACAGGAGGACCGTTTCCGTTTATTGAGACAAAGTGTGGAAGAGAGAACACGAGTGAGCGGGTGCACCCATATTTATATATTGTTACGGGTTTAACACCACAACTAAAGCCCATTTAGTGACTTACAACATATAGCTCCTTTAACAACAACACATTACAGTTACAAAAACAACAAAAAGTGTCAGCCCTGAACTCAGCCCAAAATATCAGATCATTACAATATGATAGACTCCAAGGCTGGATCTTGTAAGTACTAAGCAACGATACGGCAACACTGCAAGGAATCGATAACATAATGCAAATGACCTTCATATATTCTGTGAAAAAGTACATGATCTGAAAGTCTATGACTGTAATTGCATCAGACCGTTCCCATGGCTACTGTGGCCATTACAGTAACAGCTGCATTTTGTGCGGTCTGAATTGACCTCTCCTGTGACAGTATTTAAAGGTAAATTGAACTCACAAGTTGATGGGCCAAAAAATACCATATAGACAGAGCAATTATTATTTAGGTATTGTGGCGAAAATATAGTGAGGACACAGTCTGTCGGTTTGCAAAGGTAACTGGCCACGAACACAATGCAATTTCTATTAGCTTTTTTCTATTATTTGCTGCAAGAATTGTCCCCTTTGTACGCTCTGTATTGACTTCTGATATAGATCTCAAAAACATACATTTATAGATTGTGTAACATGCAATAAATGTACAAATATGGATTTAAAGATAATTACATTTACAGTGCAGTGTTGTTGTAGCAGAGCCCGTCATGACACTCTGCACAGTAACAGTGTGTACATAAATAATCTGTTTGTGCCCAGTGGGGAGATATCAAAGGGAATCTTATACGGCTACTGTAATTATTGGTAAATATTGAATCGTGAAGCCGTGACCTGTTTCTGGGGGAAAGGTTCATATCTCAGTTTGAGTCACTTCTGCAGCTTTAGCAGGTGATTATTGTAGTCAACTAGTCAAACTATTATTTTACTGGACAATGACATTTTGAACCAAATAAAGTTCAGAATATTTGTAAATAAAGAGTCTTATTAAGGAAAATAACAAATAGTTTATTCTTTTTTAACATTAAAATGTTTGAACAATGCCGCTGGTCTTTTTATGTGTTTTAGAGTCTATATATATAACAGTTCTGATTATCATTAGCATCCATCCATTTGTTTTCATCTGCGTATCTGGGGCCAGGTCACGGGGGAGCAGTCAAATCGGGGACTCCCAGACTTCCCTCACCCCAGACACTTCCTCCAGCTCTTCCAGTGGGACCCCAGTGCTTTCCCAAGCCGCCCGAGAGACATGGTCCCTCCAGCATGATTTCCCCGGGGCCTCCTCCCGATGGGACATGCCCAGAAAATCTCTCCAGGGAGGCATCCAGGAGGCATCTATAACAGATACCCAAGCCACCTCAGCTGGCTCGTCTCAACGTGGAGGAGCAGTGGCTCTACGCCGAGCTCCTCCCGTGTTACTGAGCTACTCACCCTATCTCTAAGGGAGTCCCCAGCCACCCTGCGGAGGAAACTCTTTTCGACTTCTTGTATCCAGGATCTTGTCCTTTTGGTCATTACCCAAAGCTCATGATCATAGGTGAGGGTAGGAACGTAGATTGGCCAGTAAATCAAAAGCTTTGCCTTTCGACTCACAACAGTCCGATACAGTGACCACATCACTGCAGACGTTGCGCCGATCCACCTGTCAATCTCACGCTCCATCCTTCCCTCACTCTTGAACAAGACCCTGAGATACTTCCTCCACTTGAGGCAGGGACTCTCCGCCCACCCAGAGAGAGCAGGCCACCTTTTTCCGCTCGAGGATTATAGCCTCGGATTTGGAGGAGCTAATTCTGGGGTGGGCTTGCTGATGATTATCATTATAATTGTTTGAATAGTCAACTAGTCCATTTATTCGCTGCAGCCCTAGTTGAATTTGTAATATAAATAACCACACAAAAATACATACCTTGAATTCACCAGTTATACTTATTATACACTGTGTTTTAAAGAGCAGTGAAGATAAAGTTTAATTAAAAATCTATTAAAATGAGCATCTGCCTTGTATAAAAGTCACCAAACAAACTGCCCACACATATTCTCTCTTGTCAGCCTGACCAGTCTCGTCACATTCAATATTTTACCTCCTACATTCAATTATAAATGCCGACGGAAGCCTTCCCTGTTCGTGCATGGCTCCCTCCCAGATGCTGACTTGATATTTCTGACAGACTGGATTAGGGAGCGGACATATTGGCTGCATCGTCCTTCCCCACACACAAAGATTGCACCGTAAGCGTCCTAATCCCACCCATGTTCAGCTGGATGTTGGACACTTTTGGCCTGGTTTTGAGTCTCCTCTCTGGCCTCAGCTGCCTCTCTGGGCTCTGGGCTGGCGCACGGTGAAAAGCAGCCATCTGTTTGGGATGAGAGCTCGTTCTCTGGCTGCTGTTGTGTGACCAGGAACAAAGCACATCTTCAGCCGCGCTCCCCAAATCTATAAGCTCTGAAATGAGGTTCAAAGAGTGTGAATGAACACTGATGTATGACTTTCAAATAGGAGGAGTTGTACCGGACAAACTTTGAGATTCAAAATAAACAGCGTAACTTTTATGGGGGAGGATCTGCACCTGCTCGTCTCCTTGGAGATGCTATTGGTTTGACTGGAATGCTCCGCTGTGTGGCATTAAATTTATCTTTCTTGCTCTTTTTCCAATGACAAAATAAAAATATACAGCGCAATATTCTTCTTACTGCGAGCGCCTCTCTACAGATTTGACCTGAAATTGGCCTGATGGGGGAGTTTAATGCCATATGGTGGAATATTGCTGGCAAAGAAATAACATATCCATGGACACAAGATGGTGGCAATCAGCCTACAAAAAATATATTACAAAAACTATACACACTTCTCCAGTATTTTATGAAGATGTGAGTCCGTGGTCACAGGTGACTCTCCCTGTTTCCAGATGGGCGTGATTGACGGGTGGATTAGCCAATCAGAACACACATCTGTATCGTAAGGAAAAAAAGGAAAGAAAGGATTTCTACAGAATTAATGAATAAAGCACTAAACTTAAGCACTTAATCTTTCGTTTCACATGTGTCACTGAAAAGAAACTGATCTGATTGGACGATCACGTTTGGTTAGGCTCGAGACGCGACAAACGGCGTGGGACCAGACTGATACCAATCTATATAAAAAACACAGAGAGAGAGAGATCATTCTGGATGTATGCTGCCTTCAAAAACAAAACTATGAAAAAGAGTTGATAAAAATAAAAAACACAGAAATTGAGTTTTTTCTCTTTCTCCCAACGGGGGCAGGAGGTTGATATTTCTGCACTGTTGTGTTGAATTTTACAGTTCACTTTTTGTGTGATGCTTGAACCTCACCTAGAGTTTTACAGGAGCATTTTAGCACAGCTCTGAAAAATATCATCTGATAATTGTGTTCTGAGAGAAATATTACTTTTCGCCCACCCCTCCAGCTCCGTAAGAGAACAGGCACTGCAGTAGGAGGACCGTTTTAGCGGTAGCAGATGTGGTAATAGGTTTATTCTACATATTTTTTCAGGTCTATCTAAATAATGTTTTAAACACTACCTCCTCTTTCAAAGCAACAGTACCTTTACTCATGGAGATATTTCTTCTAATTGGTAATTTTAAAATGCCGTATGGTTTGTGACAAAGATTATGCCAAATCTGGGAACTTTAATGTCAGATGTCCTTTGAAGAACTTCCTCATTGTTTTTACTCTGTACACTGTGAAACCTTCCAGTGCAAAGTAGCAGGAGTAAATTAGGAGCCTTATATGCAAATAAGTAGCAAGTCTGTGCTCATTACAGTCAAGCTGTGACAACATGGCTGTAAGGTCACGGGTGATGTAAACAAACCCAGTGCTCGTACTCGCTGCTGCTTCACTATTTATTACTTTATTTGGATTTTCAAATGGAGGTCACTGCGAGATGACTCCCATGGAGCTGATATGACTTTGTAACACATTTACTATTAGGCGGTGATTGTGACAGTGATATGATAACTGCTTTCCATATAGTTCAGATCTTCATTCTGTATAATTGTCTTTGTGCATCTGTCCCTTAAGCGTAGGTTGAATAAACAATATGGCTGCTTGAGAAGAAAACTGTATTTACTTCGTGTTGATAGGAGCATTAAACTTAACTTTTTTTATTAATTTGATTTTACAGTTTGTCTTCTTGCTCACAAAGGGGCACATTTCCTCACAGAGAAGAGGGCGATATTATTTCTGATGGAGTCAAGGGGTTTTAATCAGAACCATGCCGCCAACAATTGCTCAATTATTCTAATTGGTCAATTATTGAGCAATTAGAACAAAAATGACTACGCATGTTAAGATATGCTTTCTAAAGGCTCCTTACTTTAAATTCGTCATATCCATTTCTGCAATTGGCCCAAAACCCCAACAACAGTAACCATTCCCAAGTCTAGATACATGGATTATACACATCCAGTTTTAACCAAATATAGAAAAATAAATGCTTGTCTTTCATTTCGTTTGTGTTTATTGCAGGACTCCTTTTGTTTGTTTCATGTAAATATCGTTTCTTTGGCGATGATATTCCTCAGTATGACATAAAACATATCTATTTCCATGGAGAATGTTTCAAAGTCTGTTTTTATTTCCATGGAATCATGCAGGTGATGTGCCAGCTCCAGAAAGTTCCATACAAAAACTTACTATATGCTAAACCGGATCATTATTTATTTTAATAGCTTCTTCTTCCAGACCAAGGTTTAGTTTGTTTTCAGACCTGACAGTCTGGACGCTCACCAGTGCTCGTCCTCAGAGCGGTCACATGATGTTGCTGTGACGTGACTGGCTGATTTAAACAGGTTTTGGCACCATTTTCCTACCGGTGAAAACAAACTAAATCTTGGTCTGAAAAAAATAATCTATTAAAATAAGTTAATGGAAAACCAGATGAGCCTCATTGGACCAGATAATTATTAGTAATTGTTATCATATTTTGTCCCCAAATGAAAACCCTCCAATTAATCAATCCAGCACCAACAAATGTAAAAATCTAAGAACCAACTAGAAGCATGCAGGACAATAGCATTGGACGGCCAGCTGTCAGGTCTGTTTTATGGAACTGTTTGTCTGACCACACTTCTATCCAGGGAAATTGCTGTCAATCCAGGAAAACCATTTATGTGTTATGACAGAGTCTGACTGGCCCCGCTCCTAAGTCCGTCCATCTGTAGTGCATGTTAAGGGCTGATATCGAAATCCTTTTCTACACAAGTCGCAGTTGACTGAAGCCCGAATACGCGGTGTAAAAATGCAGTTCTCCTTCTTTCCGGCAGCTTCATTAGGTGCCAGTAATCTCCCTAATTACAACAGCACCAGGCCTTTTGGTATTTAAGTTCAGGTTTGAAGTGGTAGAGTTGGCTTAATCACTTCTCCGCTCCAAGCAGCCATATGTTGCCTGCTCCGGGTCACTGAAATGCTTTCACTCACACCTTCTGATGTAATTACAAACCATAGTAAATAATACAGCTGTGGCTAGAGGCCTGGCCAATATTACAGGAGGCTTTTTGGCGCTTTCCATTATAAATCACTGGTGGAAGAGTATAACTTATTAATACACCTGATGCTGATATGTTTTCAGTTTCAAATGTGAGAGCTTTGTCACTCTGAAATAGTAAGTGCTTTCAATTAAAGGGTGCAACAACAACAATAATAATAATAATAATAATAATAATAATGATAATAAAAATGAAAAAGTGTTGATGAAATGCGCTTCACAAAGTTATCATTTTGCTGCGCGGACTGGCTGGCTGTAATTGCTTTAAGTGCTTCAATAATACGCCTGGACTGGACTGGACTAAATTGCATTAGACCACAGTGCTACAGCTCACTGCTCATATCGAGTTTATAACAGTCTTTGGGTCTGATATGATGCGCTGATAACCGCACAGAGGCTGAGACAAAACAAATCGTTCTCTTTGTGTCCCCCGGAACATCCTGACTAAAATCTGTCTCCTGCTATCACCACTGCACAGAAAGCAAATGAGGTCGGCCTGTAATCATTCAGATCATCTGTAAATGTAGAGGCTGTAAATGGTGCAATTCATCTCACTTTGTCTCATGAGCTGACACTTCTGATGTCGTTCTAACATTATTTTATCACAATCATTAGAGATGCTGGGGGTATTTAATGAGTAAATAGTTTGTAGTTTCTCCTCACACATGCTGAAAGTGACATTAAAATATTAAAAGAAGCCAAATGTAAAAACAAAAATCATTATTGCAACTTGAGCACTACATCTGAACTTGTAGCAGGTAATACACAGTGTTCATGTTTGAGGTTCACTGAACATTTGCTCATTGGAGGTCACTTTAAAGTTTGTTTAAACATCAGTATCATCAGGTTGGTGGTTTGAATCCCACTCTTGACATAAAACATCATTGGTTGAGCGGTCAGATCCGCTGACCTAAAGGATGGTGGTGCAATTCCAGCTCCCACAATGAATACTCTCAGATCCGCTGACCTAAAGGATGGCGGTGCAATTCCAGCTCCCACAAATGAATACTCTCATTGTGTCCTTGGGCAAGACACTTAACCCACCTCACCCCCAGTGTCTGCGTACATTGGTGTGTGAATGCATATGTGAATGAGTGGATTCTTAATGTAAAGGGCTTTGTGTGCCCAGAAGGTGGAAAAGTACTGTATAAATGTGACCATTTACCATTTGCATCACAATGAGTAATCACTTTTTATATAGAGCCTTTTGGGCAAAGGTTTTGGCTTTAGGGGCACTGGAGGAGCTGGGAGTACCAAGGGTCAGAAAAGGAGAAATGCACAGATCAGCAGGTGAAATGCACAGATTCTGGGCCATATTATATGCTATAATGTGGTGCATAAGATCAGCTGCAGGCCTGTATGATTTATCTGACATTGCTGCAGTTAAAGTCACTCCGCTGATGAATCCATAAGCCACCAATCCATGTTCAGACGTCTCCATTCTACTTCCTCATTTGAATGTAGCTATAACATATCAGGCTCCCATCATCCTGTGTTTGGGCTGAGCCACACAAGAGCAGCTTATCGGAGCCAAACTAATTGGCTCTAAAATAGCTTTGCTTTAGCAGAGGCCTGATCCTCAGAGCTGTTAGCCGAGCCTTACATGGAGCAAATGGATTTTTTCCGGGCCTGATTAAACTCACCTTGGCTGTGATTGGCACAGCTGATTGACTGCACAGTGATTTGCCAAAATGCTCAGGTAGTGGTGATTGCCAGAGACGCTAGCTATTGCCACCGATTTGATTCAAGCACAGATGGAGATGTCTTTAGCTTTCAAAGAAGTGAAAACAGATTTGCAATCCACAGAAGACTCTTCACGCATATTGTGTCGCTCATAATCCAGTTTTCCAATTTTGACCAAGCTGAGTTATTAAAAAAGGCAGTATTACTTCTTTACTGGCATAAGGCTCACCAGGCTCAAAGTGAACTACTCAAAAATGTTATTTAGTAGTTTTTGTTTTGTTTTGTTCTTTATACCTCTGCAATAGCAACAACAATTCTACTACTTGTTCTAGTTGTAACGCTGCAACGGTTACTACACGACTATAACTTCAGACTGCTGCTACTAAAACAGACTGAACAATGTAAAAATAAACATGGGCACTGTACCCACTGCTTCTCGAGCAGAAACATGGCTCCGCTGAGAAACACTGAATGGGGCAAAAATGGGCCGACTGAGGGCATTAATAACCAGCCAAAGGCCTGAACAAGCTGCTCTTTATTTACTAAAAATGTGACAGGTTCCTGGCCTCAGATGCACAAATGAATAGCACCGACGTGGATGTGTGTGATGTAAACGTAATCTCATTTTTTTACTTGAGGTGACAATAAATGATTATACAATTTATCATGGAACACTGCACTGGAAATCCATCAAAAAGATTTACAATCAGTATTTTCCAAACTGAGATAAAAGTCCAAAAGAGTTTCAGCCTTTTGTTTCCAGAATCCCCACCACAGCTATGTCACCTACTCAGATAGGTGACATAGCTGTGGTGTAGTGTTTTAGGTGTTCACCTGGGAACAGGAAGGCAGCCAGTCCAAATCCAGATGGAAGTTGTGTCTCTGTATAGGGCACAACACCTTTAGGCCTCTTCTGTTACAGTATATTATGTTGCTTGTGAAAGGAAGGGCATCTGGTGAAATTTAAAAAAGGTAAAATCCCCATTTGATGGGCAATTCCTGATGAAAACTGGAGGAGCAGAAAGTTTTAGTTGGTGAATTTGATCATTTTGCTTTGAAACTTAGCAGCTAAGCTAAGTCATTTTTGCTATTTTTTCGGTCATGGTCATGGTAAATGGTCACATTTTTATATAGCGCTTTTCCACCCTCAAGGCACTCAAAGCACTTTACATCAAGGAACCAGTCACCCATTCACACACACATTCACACACCAGTGTGCGCAGACACTGGGGGTAAGGTGGCTTAAGTGTTCTTGCCCAAGGACACAACGGCAGAATTCATCTGTGGGAGCTGGAATCGCATCGCCAACCTGTGGATCAGAAGATTTGGCTGCTCTACCAGTGATATTTATGTCAGGAGCAGGATTTGGATAAGTGGATCTGACACTGAGCTACTCACCTCTTCCTGATTAGAAATATAGTTTTATAACCATTAAAACACTGATTCAAAATGATTCAATGAAGGCATCAAAAGACAGAAAAAATGAAAACCGTAATCACACTGTGGGATATTTGACTCTGAAATTTGGTAAAGGAAGCTGAAGCAAATGAACAGTTTAATTAGACAAGCCACGAACATCTGACATCCTGACATCCTGACAGCACACTATTTTTAAAACAAATTGGCACCATCACATTAGGACCTGTGGCTGCTCCAGTGTCACACTTACTTGACTCCTGTATATTAAACGTGTGAAGAGATGTCAGGCTGCTCGGTTCATGGGACTTGATTCTGTTCATCTAATGGCACTGTGAACTTTGCAGCTTTGTCATGTTTTCATACAGAGAGAATGGAGTTGTCCTAATTGGTGTCAAACTCACGTGCAACTCATAATCTGTTTTACTGTAAATGTTTAGATTTTAAAAAGGTGTGGCCACAGCTGTCCTGCATGGGGTAGACTGTCGTGAAACACCCACCAATCACTCACACTACACACACACTGCATTCATAACATGGGTGATATGTCTTGCTTAAGGATACAACGACAGAACATGGTCCGAGTGGGAATCAGTCCGCCGACCTTCGGGTTTGTACTTCTGCAAAGACATGCGTTGCAGAATTAGTTTTAATTGTAAAAACATTATATCAAACATTATATTACCGTACTTATTTTATAACTTAATAAACTCCACTTAAATGTCAATATTCAAATGTGCTATATATGCACAGTAATTATTATATCAAGCATATTTTCATGTATCTATAGCCCTTATATAGACCTCTCACTGAATCCAGTCACATGACAGTTCCTCTCTAATCTGTTTAAATCTCCCTACATCATCATTTGTCCATGGTTATTTGCAGCACACCGAGTCCTAGTCTTGCCACCTCAGAGTGTAGCTTTGAAAAGAGTCGCCCGTATCATAAAGCCTGCCCCTAATCGCTTATAATGGTGTGAAGTTGGATTCCTCTCATTTAGCCTTGGGGCGCTTGACTGCTATTGTGGCCACTAAATGATCAATGTGAAAAGGGTGAAGAAATGCCATTCGATCCACAGATTGGCCTTTCTGGATAAATCTAATTAACTCAGGAACAAGCCGTACTTTTGCACCGGCACTTACCAAGCCAAAATGTCACTGAAAATTGGCACCTTTGCTTTGAATTCAGACGAGACCACAAAAGGTGCAGGACCTCCAAACCTTATTTTGTAGTTGTTGATACGGGACATGTCCTCTGACTGCTGTTAGGTCAACACAGCACTTTCACCCCACACACGGCCCCACCCTCCCACTTCAATTATAACTATAAGCATCTCCGCTCTCTTAAGCCCAATGTAATTTTGTATATTGTCTCAATAAATAACTGTGTGACTTTGTCAAAAGCCATAAAAAATGAACTATTAAACTGTGACTATTGTGCTTGTGTCTGCTGTATAGTTATAATCTATGACACCCGTTGATCATTATGCTATATATGCTATAAACTGCAATTTAAAATACACATTTAAATTGCAATATTGATCTAAAATGACTTAATAAAAGAAACAAATCTGCTGACTTCTGCGTTAGAAAATTGCAAAGCCCAATGGGAGCTGACGTCACCGTAAACGTCATCACAACAAAGAGCTGTGTAACTGTCGCAACACTGCTGAGCCCTACGCGTATCAACGATTAAGAAAATAAAACTGAAGTAGAGTAAGTAGAGAGCAGTGGGCGTGTACCGGTGGCGGATTGATCAGCAATATGGCGCCTTGAAATAAGCGGTTAAAAATTGCTCAAACACACACAAATCACTCCAGATACAACTTCAAGAGGATGAATGAGAAGGGAAAACAACTATAACATGGTTAGAAGCTCTGAAAAGTCGATTTTGCATAATAGGTCTGCATTAATGTTAAATGCCATGTACAATAAACACGACAGTACATATATAGTAGTGAGCAGATGCACATTCACTGTTA
>KN478999.1:22907-61169 GCA_000787095.1 Periophthalmodon schlosseri | reverse complement strand
TTCCCTACATGACCTTGCTCAAAAGGAAATGGTGGATAAAGTATCATTAGAAACATTTTAGACGCTCAGGTTTTACTCTGATCAGTAGTAACAGTCTTATGTTTGTTCTAACAGAATGTGTTTTCATAGACTATTGTTTATATCAGCATTATGTATAATTAGTAACCAGATATTTTGGTATTATACTATACATTTCACAAATCCAGTGATGTTTTGTGAGTCATAGAGCTGGTGATACATGATGAAATGAATAGCCTGATGGGTCTGATGACACTAATGCTCATGTGATGTCTGTAGGGTGACGAAATGATCTTTTAATTATTTACATTTTTTATGCTGAAGCTTTTTATGTGGCTCGGACAAAGCACCCACAGTGTCAGGTGTTTGAGTCACTTAGAAGCCAGTACAAATTCATTCACTAATGGGTAAAACATCTGACCACAACCATTCAGTTCTGTTTGAGCTCTACAACTGAGACAGCTTTTGAGACAACTATGTCTAAAAAGAACATTATTCATAATTGTCAGAGCAGAGCAGAGCGACTAGCCTTTCTGTGTAAAACTGTTTAAAGTGCATCTATTGAGTAGGTTTGGTTATGATGTGGTCATATAGAATGATGTTGCAACTTGCCACACTGGGCTGTGGTTCTTGTGTAAGTATTGGCACATTTATAGAATGAGCCCTCCACCAAGGAATTAGCTCTACACCGCTCCTGGCTCAAGACCTGCAGGAGGGTCTCAATCATCGCCCACCATTGTTACACTGCACCGAGGCCTGTCATCCTGATAACAGCTTTTGAAGCACGATATTATTGAAGAGCAGTTTCACTAATATTATATGTTGGTTGAAATATTACTAATATTTCAACCAATGTTTAAAAAAAAGTGTTGCTGCTAAAACACAGTAACTATTGACTCCAAAAAAATATAATTTAATGTTCATTCTGTCATATAGTTGATATAGTACTTATCATGACAGGCCAAAATGCACCTATAGGAGGGTAGTTTAATTTGTACAAAATAAATACATAATAATAATAATAATAATGATAATGATAATAAATAATAATAAATAATGATAATAATAATATCAATTAATAAATAAAAAATACCCACCTGATTCTTGAGCAGCCGCACTAATAATTTTTTGTTCCTGCAAAATTATAAAATTTAATCAACATGTTTTTTAGTTATTTTGGAAATGGTCTAATTAAGTTAACAAACAAACCAAACCCAGTCTAATTCTGGCAGTGTATTGTATTGCTGTACCACATCAGCTAGTGAACTCTGACATTGTTAAATAGGCTAAATGCCTGTGGTCACTTTCTCACCCACAATAATCTGAGCATAAGATGACGTGAGTTTAATTATTAGTCATTCTTGTACTGGTAACACATTTTCCATGGAATCAAATTATGGTAAAATACTTGTTTTTACTATTTTTTTTTTATATTTGAGTTTCCACTTGTCTGTAATATTGTGTGAGAATGCATCTTTTCCTGGCTTTTTAAGAAGGACTGTCCTATTTTCTGCATAACTGGAGAAGCAGCACAGACAAATTTTCCCCTTGCTGGAGACCAGTCCTGGTAAAGAGAAACAGCTGGAGAAGAGGAGGGAGAGAGGGAGAGAGGGAAGACAGGAGGAGAGGGAGTGGAGTGAGAGAGAAGGAGAGGGAGAGGGAGGACAGGAGGAGAGAGAGAAATGAAGAGTGAGAAAGAGGGCCAGAGAGCTGAGTGCTGACTGTGTTGAGAGGCAGGAAGTGTGACATGGAGAGCACAGGAAGTGGCTGCTAAGGCGCTATGCTAACCCTCTCTGTTCTGGCTGGGGTTGTGTCCTGCAGCAGAGGCCTGGAAACAATTTGCTTTTAGTTAAACACCGGATGAATCTGTGTAAAAATGAAACCTATTTGGACTTTTTATTGTACAAAGACATAATATAATGCATGATAAATGATAAGGCAAAACAAGTTTATTTGTAACTTGCCTTGGCCACAAGGTGGCACAGTGGCCGAGTAACTAGGTCTCGTGCTTCACAGCAAGAAGGTTCCCTTTTTGTGCAGAGTTTGCATGTTTTCTCCATGTCTGGGTGGGTTTCCTCCAGGCACTCTGGTTTCCCCCATCAACCCAAAACATGCAAAATGGGTAAAATGCTTTACGGTAGTCCTTACAAAGCTTAAAGAAAAATCTGGAGATGGGTCCCCGAGCTCTGTACTGCCCCACTACCCCCGTGGCACTGGAAGGGTCAAATGCAGAGAATGAATTTCCCTCCCTGGGTTAATAAAGTGGGCCTATACCCTATACCTTACTAAAGTGAATAAGTCTTAAACTATGATCATAGAGGCTGAACAGGGTTATGCTGCTGCTCCTGCTTCTCAACCATGACTCGTACCCTGGTACTAGCTCTATTTACTGCCATCACAACTAACATAATCAAGGTACAAGTAAAGTAACAAAGTAGCCAATTGTTTTGTTCTCCAAAAATCCATATTAAAATGCTAACTTATAGTTGTTGCAAGGCATTGTTCTTTCCCCTGAAACTCTCTTCAATCTAAAAGTTTAACCTACAAGGCCCTGTGCCAGTGGTCCACCTTTCTGCAGATCTAATGTGTTTGGATGTGTTTGGGTGCCTCTCTCTGGGCCCGCCCAGTCTACTGTTGAGGAACTAAAAAAAGGAAGTGCCGTGTGCTGCATATAAAACTTGTATGTGAGCTCAAAAGGGACATGAATACGTGATGTTCAGTAGAAGGCATTGGAAAGAATAGCAGAAGTGTTTTTTTTTTTAATACACTCACAGGCTGATGGTCTTCTGCTTTTGTGTTCCAGTTTATGTATGTGGCTGCTCTACATCTTGTGCCTTTTTATGAGGACTGAGCTGAGGTGCTTCTTCTACTGCCTACTCAACATCCTGCTCATCCTTCTATGGGCGCAGATTGAGTGAGTACAGGCTCCACACAACTCCACACAACTGTCACTATAAAACTGTTCATTGTTATGCTACTCTAGTTTGGCTGACAGCTTATTTCACATCAAAAATGAAATACTGGAGAACTGCAAAGTGCAATGTGTTTAAACGTGCATACACTTATATACTGCAAACTTGAAGATTATTTTTGTTTACAGTATTTGACAGTTAGTTTACACTGGTGAGCCAACGTGAATCCAAGTCATGCATAGTGATAGTTATTCCATCATTGTTCTGAGTACTAAAGTATTGTAAAAATGTCTTCAGGAAGTTGAGTAATAGGTTTAAAAGGGCAGGTCGAACACCTGCTGACACACTTGTAATTCACAATCACAATGACTGAAAGCCTTCATATACGGAGATAGTGGAAAAATATCCAATATCAATATGAAAATACTTACGCAACATGCTTACTTTTTTTTTGTAGCAACTGTATACTTTTTTGGGGTCAGCTCAAAATGGCAGGAAATACACATGGGGAAATAACCTTACGCGTTCTTCCGCTCTACGATATTTGTCCATCATCGAGCATTTAGAGATTGTTTATTTAAAGAAGGGCAGAATGATAAAATTAACCTGCTGAGTGAGCGTTTGAGAGAAGTGAAGTCAGACCACATGTGCTATCGGGTATAGAGCAGCAGTTTGTGTCTGTGCATTGTACAGTCAGTGCATGTGTGAGTATCGCACAAGTGAGAAGCCACAGGATGTTAGCTTAGCCACTCAGCACAGTTCAGCAATACTGACAAATTTAACTTTACTCCATGAGGTGAAAGTGACAGTTTGAATCTGGCTCTCGACATAAACATCAGTGGTTGAGCGGTCAGATCCACCGACCCACGTGTTGGCGGTGCAATTCCGGCTCCCACAAATGAATACTGCCGTTGTGTCCTTGGGCAAGACACTTAACCCACCTCGCTCCTAGTGTCTGCGTACACTGGGTGAGTGGTTCCTTGATGTAAAGTGCTTTGAGTGCCTTGAAGTATTCTGATAACAATTATGAAAATATATTTGTCAATACAGCACAGAACTGTGAAAAATGTGTCTGTAAATGTATTAGTTCAAGTTTACATATCAGACAAATGTGAAAGGACTGTCAATTTGTCCACAAACCGTTGCTGTAGGAACTGACAATTCAAAACAATTGGTCAAATGTCCTCCAAAGGAAAAGTCACATGACTGAAACCCATGAATAATATGTAATGCATTATAAACTGCAGCGTGTATACACAGTTCTTCCACAAATCTTATTTCTGAAGTGTGATATTTTAGGGGTGTGTGGTCTGCCAGAAAATTAAAATCACAATTTTCTTTGAGCCAGATTTGAATTTTGTCACAGTTCATGTAAACTTAGTATCTTTATAATGCCTAACTAAAGACTAAAGACTTAAGTTTCTATTGAAAGCTCACACATCATTGCAATTGATCCACATCCACCTGTCACTCACTCGCTGTGTCTGAGCCTTCGTCCCACAAATGAGATCACTTTTCAGTTTTGTATCACCATATTGTCCGGCCCTACAATATTTCAAATTCAAATTCTAGCAGTGTCATAGATCTGATCTGGGGTTACCTTTTTGTGCAGTCAGTGTGCTCTGGGTCTGTGTTGTACTTGCTGCTCTAATGAGGTTGTGTAGCACAGAAGGTTGAGTGGAGGGATGAAAGCTGTTTTATGGGCACTTTTTAAACTGAAACACGTGTGGGCCTATTTCGGCACATGTAGTTAAGGTCGTCTGTGTTCCTTCAAAAGACCCACACTCATGAATTCTGTGTGAGATAGAGACGCCAACAAATAAATACAACTTTATAATATTGTTCCAAGTGTTCACTATTAGATTAACGACTCTACTGTAAAGTTACAAGAAGCAGAAGTACACGCAAAGGCTGAAACAAACGTAAATAAGATAAATAGAAAAATTACAGTATGATTCCTGGTTTTCTTTGTTGTGACAGAATCCTTACTACATACATAGCGCTTTTGTCACTTTATACACAGGAAATCCTTTAACTTTTGCACAACAGGCCTATTCATTTACATATAGACTGACACTAACAAACACTGCTTGGCGTTACAATAAACAATAGAAACGTTTTAGCAGCTTCAGCATAATTATTCGCTGGATGGTACAGTTACCAGCACCTTTTATGTTTAAGTTTGCATTTTTGCACAATATTCACATAGTTCTCCTGGTTGACCTATTCTCATGAAACTGCAGCCCTTTATCTCTGTCATTTGGAGCTATTTTAAAACTATTAGATTTGTTGAGGACGACATTTTGTTGGTGACATGTTACGGTTAAACACTTAGAACCGTAAGGGGGGCTAAAGGGAAGGAAGTGTAAGGTGTGAAAACAATAACCGCAGAGGCTGAGTGAGTGAGCAAAACAAAACTGTTGTACCGAGCGGCTGAGGGGACCGGTCCAATGATACTTCACGTGTGCCCCCTCATAAAGACAATGAGCTCAGATGGAGGTATCATCTCTCCAGCCGGATGACTGTGGCACTAGAGCTGCATGGTGACTTCCTGTTTGTCAGTGGTGCACAGGAAGTTAGAGGCCCCTAGAGGTTGCTTATGAATGTTTAAAGTGAAGTAATCCCCGCTCTCCGATATGAGTGGGGATTTTGATGTGCAAGCATTCATGTTTCAAAACACTTCCTCGTGCATAGATGAGCCTGATCTATTCTGACTTTCAGAGCTCCTTTTGATAAAATCAGTGTTTTATTTATTAAAATAATAATATCATTAATATAATATAACGGTGTATTATTTAATGAACATTGAGTGGAAACAATGAAAACACAGAGCGTGTTTATTTTATGTTGTACCTTTTAACTGTTGCTCTTCCTCAACTTTCTACCAGCTTGTGGTGGTCTTCAACATGGTTTATTCTAGAGATAGACTGCTGTATCGCTTGGCCGATATATCGGGCGATGTTTGGACTTTTTAGTGTATTGCTTATCGGCCTTAAATCTCCAGCACAGACCGATATTTTTGTTCTGGTCGATCTGCTGCCTAAAAAATACACACAAAGCTTTATATTAACACTTTAATACGAAGAGATAGATCCACAAAACATGACCACACAGCTCTCTTATAGGTTTGTGGTAAAAAAAAGAGCTTGAGGGCAGTTTGTAGTAAATTTAAATTACATCATTTGGGGAAAATAATCAAAATTGGCCCAACACATTGGCCCAAAAACATCGGCAGATCTGATCAACCGTTGGTTGCTCTGAATTCGAAACAGTCAGTATCGGCATCGGCCATGAAAAAAACCCCAAAACATACCGTATTTTCTGGAGTATAAGTCGTACCAGCCAAAAAATGCATAATAATGATGAAAAAAACACATATTTCACATATCAATCGCATCTGAGTATAAGTCGCACCCCCGGCTCAACTATGAAAAAAAGTGCGACTTATAGTCCGGAAAATACGGTATTGGTTGAACTCTTGTGTATTCGCTTATGATTGTGTTAATTACCCATAAAACCCTTTTAAAACCTTGTAATGCTTGAGGGACATGTTATTCTCACAATGCTTCAATGGTACATTTACAATTGCATGATAAAAGTAAAATGGATTTGTCCTGAGAGATGTGAGATATATTGAAATTAGTAATACTGAAGTTGCTGTTCTGGAGATTTAGAATAGAATTATCAACTATATAAAAAATTTAAAAACCAGGGTACAAAGTGATATTTTTGCACTTTTGTGGTTAATTGTCCTATTCCATACTGACTGTGTGCGTTGTGTCTTTCAGGGTGCAAGGTCCTGTCCCAGTAAAGTAACGTGGTGAAAACAAGATGCCAGCCCCTCCTCCTCCACCTCCTCCTGGGCCACCACCCCCTCCCACACTGGCTCTGGTCAGTATTTTTATCCATATTGCGAGATGTTTGTGGTGATATTAACATGCTTTTCATTTATGCCATGCGGGCGTAACTCCAGTTGAGGAGCTTAAAAGCTTTTTGTAAATGTATTATAGTATATTTTTCAAATTGGACAGTTTCCTACACATTTATTCTGTATTTATTGACATTTATTGTGTTGCAAACTTTTTCTTGTGATTTAGGCCAACACAGAGAAGCCCAGCCTAAACCGTTCTGAACAACAAGGAAGAAATGCTCTCTTATCAGACATTTGCAAAGGCGCCAGATTAAAAAAAGCTGTCACCAATGACCGCAGTGCTCCTTCAATTGACAGTAAGTCTGCAGTTGTCTGTATGTATCAGTATTAGTATATCAGTAAAGTTAATATAAAGATAATATTAATGCTGTTTGCTGTGTTCTTTTTAGAACCTAAAGGAGGTGGTGGTGGAGGATCCGGGGGTGGTGGTGGTGGTGGTGGTGGGGGGGGGGGAGGGGGGTTTGGGGGGGGTGGTGGTGGTGGTGGTGGTGGTGGAGGTGGAGGGGGATTTGGTGGAGGCGCTCCTGCCGGACTTGGAGGCCTCTTTGCAGGCGGGATGCCAAAGCTGAGGTCTTCAGGAAGCAGAGACACTACTGGTAAATCCATCACTCTAATACTGTCAGCCCCATGTGAATATGACCTTCTGTGTCATGTGAATGTGATAGAACTTTAATTAAGATGGTAATGGTTTTGTAATACATTGTATATATACATGTTTTGTTTGGTAGATTCGGCCCCCAGTAGAGCACCCATTCTACCACCAGGTGGACGGCCCTCTGGTCCTGCCTCTTTTGGGACAGGGGGAGGGTCTAGTGGGCCCCCTAAATTTCCCGGAGCTCCTTCTGGTTTGAGAAACAATGCCCCCGAGCTCCCCAAAGGCCGGCCTCATTTCGCCAGACAGGACACTCCTGGTGGGCCTCCTCCGGTCCCAAACACCCCCAGACCCAACCAGAGTCCTTCTTCTCGTCCAGGCCCCTCTCCTCCTTCACTTCCTGCAGGCCCCAGACCCACTCCCTCCTCTGGACCTGCTCCACCTCCAGGCAGGCATGGACCTCTTCCACCTCCACCAATGGGATCAAGGACAGGCCATTCAGCCCCCCCTCCTCCAATGCCAAATGGGACCCGTCCACCAGTACCTCCAGGCGGGAGGCCCCCACTTCCTGATGAGAGACCCCCTCCGCCACCAGCGCCTGTGGGTGTGAGTCGTCCTGCTATGCCCCGTGACGTTCCTCCTCCTCCTCCCCCTTCTGTCAACTCCAAACCCTCTCCAGTTTCCTCATCACCATCATCCCGGTCTTCAGTTGGAGGTGGAGCGCCACCACTGCCCCCGGGTCGGCCAGGGCCCCCACCTCTCCCTCCCACCCCACCTGTTGGAGACGACCACAGCACTCCACGACTGCCCCAGAGGAACACCTCTCTCAGCACGTAAGTCCTGTCCATCATCATACTTGTTAGTGCAACATAACACTGAAATACCGCTTAAGGTAACTGGTTTTGTTCTCCTCAGTCATTCCTCTACTCCGCCACACCGATCGGGACCCCTACCACCACCTCCCAATGAGAGGCCACCATCTCTGGGACGGAGCCAGTCCTCAATACGCTCAGGTAACTGCCATGTTTTTGATTTGAGAGTCAACAAGTGTAAACTTTTTTGTGAGAACAACATGTGTCTTTATGTTTAGACATTGTAAGTTATGTACCAAATGTAAACCTATTATGAAAATAAATGAACCTTACCTGTTTTTTCAAAGGGCCTCTTCCTCCCCCTCCTCCATCCAGCCGTAGTGGGGGCAGTATGAGACCATCAGCAGCCCCATCTCCAGTGGGACGTTCTGGGCCAGAGCCTCCTCGAGGTGGGCTTGGTGGTCGACCACCTCTTCCTCCAGACAGGCCCGGGACAGGGGGCCCTCTACCACCTCCTCCAATGGGCAACGGATTTCAAAACTCTCATCACAACCAGGGTGAGTCTTTTATTTTATTATTAGTGTGGAACGCTTAGAGGTAACATGTAATAATTCTGCTCTTTTACAGATGAATGGGAGTGTCGTTTCACTTTCCACCCAGTGTCAGACCTCCCTCCCCCTGAGCCTTATGTGCCCTTTCAGAAGACTTATCCAAGCAAACTTGCCAAGAACGAAGTCAGGGGTCAGTCACGTACATATATACATACATACATACGTACGTACATACATACGTACATATATAGATACGTACATATATATAGATACATATACAGATACATACATACGTACATATATAGATACATATACAGATACATACATACGTACATATATAGATACATACATACGTACATGTGTAAATAAATTAGACATACACAGACACACAAACTAGGAACTTTGATCTCTTAGATAATCAACAGATTACAAGCATATTAATTATAAAATATGTATTCAGTGATTATGTTTCAATTACTTCCTCTTTCATTCCAGGGGCTGGTAAGAAAGAGCGAGGGGCGCCCCCTCTTCCTCCTATACCGAGGTGAAAAAAGCCAGATGCCGTCTTCCACCTACTCCCTTCTTTTTTATCTCTTTCAGTTTTGCTTCTTGTTCATTGACCCATATCTGTGGCCAATCTTGGACCTGACTGTTACCCAAGTAAGGGTTAACTTTACTCAAAGTGCCTCTGCTGCAGCAAATAGTAGCACATAAACATCCAAAGCCATTCTACTTCCTGGTACACTGTCTTCATCCTCAAGGTGTTCGGCATTGATAAACGTGCATTTTTGTTCTCACGAAAAAAAGACATTGCCACAGCTTTGAAATGCTGGACTATTTCCTCCAAGACATTTATATTGCTCTTTTGCCTAAAATAGATTGTGCAATCCAGAAATGTACCTACAAGAATGCTGCATACTCTATTTCCCATTTAAAAATGCAAACTATTACACAGGTACTGTTCCGAAGTGCTCACTAGGATGTCAAAAACAACGGTGACCTATATTTTGTGTCCCTGCTCACCTAGTTTTGCCTTGTTTTGAAGATTGTAATTTCAGGTTTGTTTTTAGTCCGAGAAATGAAACTGGTCTGACTTTTTGTGCCTTAAGTTTGTGGTTTTCTATGGCACATTTGTTTAGTTGGTTTAAATGTGTTATGCCCAATAACACCAGCAGGGGATGAGCAATAAAATGCATTGCACATTGTTTATGCAACATTGTTAGTCGAACAAAATATCAGAAAAACGGGTGCGTGATCTGCCAAAGCCCCATGTGCCTAATGAGAAAATGTAATGTATATTTCTTTGAATACAACGGTACTTTTTGACTGATGAAGTTTCTGATGATGTTTGTTTACAGTTGAAAAGTCTTATTTGTAAGTGCTGCCTTGAAGGACCTGTGGATGTACTCGAATGATATGAAGGACTTTATATTTTAAGTTATGTTTCAGGAACATGCAGTATTATATTTTTTGCTTTACCCATGCAGCACTGCTTTAAATGATGTGTACTTAATGTACTGTTCTCTCAAAGACAATCATGTCCAGAAAGTGAAACAATACACCAATAAATACAAGTATTTAATAATATGTAACTCCTGATTTTTTATTTTTTTTTATATATCGTTGATCACACATTGGAGTTCTGACTGTTAATATAACTGTACCAACACTATACAATTAATACAATTATGGCTTATTCATCACTATAACAATAACCGCTAATATTTGCCAAATTTGGAAAGAATAAGAAAATAATAATAATAGTTCTCCTATTATACTAAAAATTATATAATGTTTTAGAGTTGCATAATAAAATAATTAAGATAGAAAAGACTGTAGGCTTAATACTGACTTAAAGTAGTACATTTAAAGGAATATATCATAAGCTGATTTCAATTTTCTTTTATGTGCTTGTTTTGCTGATAAACTTGGGGGTCCCTCTTCAGTTGCTCGGCCAGACATTTGAGAGATTCTGTGGGCTGTATAAAATATACAGAGAACCGATCCCACTTTGACAACCACTGATACTAATATTTTAACAAAACCTGCTATTGCCCAACAAGAACAGGGTGACTCTTATGTTGCAGCGAAATGTTTACCTCTTCTGCTTGAAAATGAAGAAATTACTTTGGGTTCTGTGCATAGATGGTGGTTCTGTGAGACTCGGGGTGTCATTAATTTGACTAGTGTTATTTTACATGCTGCCACTAGATGGTGATAAAGTCCTTTGTTGGTCTCACATTCAGAGCCAGACTCGCTGTTGTTGAAAATTACACTGCTGAGTTTGTTTTGAAAGGGGGTCCATGAACTACGTAAGTAAATAATAATAATAATAATAATAATAATAATAATAATAATAATAATAATAATAATAATAATAATAATAATAATAATAATAATAATAATAATAATAATAATAATAATAATAATAATAATAAAGTAAATAATAATAATAATAATAATAATAATAATAATAATGATAAAAACTGCAGACTTACATCGTTTTAATGTTTGATTATAGCCCTATATTAACGTCATATTGGTAGCCTACTCTCTATATTTATTTTATTTATTTATTTTTTGCTAATATTTACATGATGAGCCCTCTCCCACGTGTTTTTTCCTTCCTTTATTACCTTGATGGGATGGGAGTCTCTGTGTTTTGGCTGAGCTCAGCAGTGCCCTACCTGGACTGGCAAAGTCACTTTCACCTGTTTTTCCAAGAGGCCGAGGGCATGTCTATCAGCAGCCTCCTCTGGTGCAAACAGCCGCTCAGCTAATTCACATTTCACTGAGCTGTCTTGAGTTGTTGTTAGAAGTGAGCTTGTTCGACACAAAGAACATTTTGACTTCACCTTTAGACCTTTGCCTAAAATGGAAAACAGTATTTGACTGTTTTTTGACTTTGACTCCATATCACCACTACTGATCTGTTGTGGCCAAACCATAGACAGTCTATTGGTCAAACTCAAATTCAAAATGAGGGGTAGTTTATGCTTATTTTAATAATAATATCAATAATGTCTTGCACTTGTAATGTGCTTTACAGACGTGCCACAGCTGCCCTGGGGTGGATTGATGGACGTGAGGCTGCAACTCTGCTCTATTGGTCCCTCTGAGCACCACCAATCATTCACGCTCTCACCAGATTCATTTTAGGCAAGGTGAAGTGTATGCCTAAGGACACAACAACATAACTTGTTCCAAGTGGGAATTGAACCTTCGGCCTTTGGGCGACGGGTGCTCTCACCACTGAACCACTGTCTGAACAAAAGCTAGTTAGTAAGTTGTGTTGTGGTGGAGCTGATTCACAGAACATATGCTGCAAAATTGAGCATGACTCCGCAGGGAGGTGGTCTGGGTGATCCAACTCACAACCTCTTGGCTGGATGTCTTGAGAGAAGCTAATCTGTTTGCTTTCCAAGATTTAGATTTTCCATGCCAGCTGTTTTCTAATCCACATACAAGAAGGAAAAAAAGTGAAGCTATCTTCTTTTGAAAGCATGTTTTGAAATATATGTTGTTGGGCACAGTAGTGGTACTGTGCCAGTGTAAGATATTTTTTACCAGGTTGCCTATGTTATAAAGTAGCCTAGTATTTTTATTATTTGTACACAGGGAGTAAACTGCTTAAATCCCCAGTGAGCAATCAACGCAAGCTTCCTTATTGCATTTTGATTGCATCCCTTTTTCTGATCTTCATAAACTGCCTTGCTTCATAAATCAGCTAAATATCTGTCACTTTGATGGATGTAAACTTTTAATGATGTTCGCCCAAGATAAAATGTCTCCTCAGATTTCAAATATATTTGTCACATTTTTTGGGGGGTCGCTCTCCAGACACTTTTACGTGTTAGAGTCGGAGGCAAGCTGACAAAGGATGACAGATGAGAATTGACAGCTGTATGAAAAAAGCATTGAGAGAGGGAGGAGGTTATTCAGAAAGAGTCTGAGCAGAGAGAGCTTTGTGCTGTATGTGACTGACAATGGACAGAGAACAGAAGTGCTGTAATGATCCTGGTTTGGGATTTGCACAAAGACTATATTGTTTTGTGACCTCTGCTGGCTTCTAACTACCAGAGACAAAACCAATTTAAGTTTTTTGTTTGTCCAATCTGCATCTAGGTGTGTTTTATTACTTAATTTAATCAACTTTCATCCGTAGATTTATATGTGGCATTGTAATTTCAAAGACTGTTTTTTCACATTTTTTAACATAGGAGCATAAAGATGATTAATAATAATAATACTACTACTACTACTAATAATAATAATAATAATAATGCCTTAACCCTTGTAATGCAGATCAAGTCTTGGATATAAGGCAGCGTCCACCAGCGAACTCACCAGAACTGAAGAAACGTCTTGGATGAGCAGCCAAACGTCTTCACTCAAAAACCTTTTGTCCAGTTGACAGAATTGATTTTTTCTTTTACTATCGGCCCTTAAAGTAGCACACCACACTTTTCAATCGTGCGATACAGAAAAGTTTCATTGAAACCTCTAAATGTAAGATTTGTTTTCTTCTTCACCTGCAGTGTCTCGCCTTAACGTTATGATTAAATTTGTACATGTGACCAACTTAATCATAACATGTGCATCCAGCCATAAGAGGCTACAGGCCAGTGCACCAGGCCAATATGCAAATCAATTAATTATGCAAATTACTACGCGATAGACTGGTTATTTTTTTTATAACCCTGAAGCAAGGAAGATTATTTATATGTATGGACCTTATTATAAAGTTACGTGTTAGGGTAGGATCTGATGTCTTTATGAGGCCTTTGAAAGGCAGTTACAGCAATTTGCTACTCCTGAAGTTTCATTCTTCACTGTGCTTGGTTAAATCCATCTGTCACTCACTCAGAACATGACGGAGGATGACAAATCAGAGGAAAAGATGGGAAAAAGTGCTTCATTAAAGGCCCTATATTATGCGAAATTGATTCTTTCTTCACTTTTAGCCATGTTAGAATCAAAAACATACCTGGAGTTGTGTTTTGGTTCATTCACACATGTTTGAGTAACTCTTTATTATTAGTCTGTCTACATCTCCAAAGCTCAAAATGCTCCATTCCACCTTGTGATGTCATGTAGTGGTAGTTTTCAAGTTAACTGCTACTTTTTACCTTTTGGTCAGTAGAGATTTGAATTTCCAGAGCTGAAATTATCCAAATGATTCTAGTGAACGTGTGTGGAGTTTAAAAACACAGTGGAGCACTTCCTGTATTACCACATGACATCACAAGGTGGAACAAGGTGGAGTGTTTTCATTTTGAGAGAAGAACTCAGCCTAAATATGTAGGATTTGTATGTTAAACAAGTGTGAATGAAACAAAACACAACTCCAGGTATGTTTTTTATGAGGAAATAACATTATAACATAGATCAGAAAACAGAGTAATATGGACCAAAATTTCACCAAAACAGCACATGGTCATATTTTATCATCAGATTCTCATTCTAATTACATTATAGTATATTGTGAATTTATCATGTCTGAAATCGCTGAAATCTACGCAGCAGGATGAATATAGGTGACCTCTGAACGCAAAGCCCCTCCCCTTTCCGAGTCCCAGTTCGTCTGCTCTGTAACTGCACTAGTCCTTGGGTATGGATCTTCTCCATAGGCCTGTATCTGAAGGTAGAGTAAAGCCCTACAACTCTATAATTGGGCTGTGCTGCAATAATTAGCCCAACGATACACAGAACATTGTCTCTGAGCCGAGTGGATTATCCCAGGCACCTGAAATGGAATAATGTCTTTTGTGCTACAGCCTTTGTTCACGTTCCCACTTGTACCACTGCAGCACAGCCCTCATTGTTATTCCATCCCTTGTGTCATTGTAGGTCTTTGTTGTTTGTACAGTACGACTTGGTGCATCCCTGCCCCTTCGGAGGTGAAGACGCAACATGAAACAACCGTTCGACCAGACTAAGGTGTGTGCATCGTGAATATACTGTTTATTCACATTAGATAAAAAACAAAAACAAAAACATGTAACTTGTAATATATTTTATACGCTCATGTGCTAGAGTGAGGTCAATCTCGTCTTATCGTCGAGATCTTTTCTATTTTCTTTCATGCTCAGTGGCTCCAGGGTTTTTCCGGGCCAGGGAGGAACACGCGGGGTCAGCTTCACGTCACATATGAGGCAGCAGAGCATCGGCAGCACCAGAAACGCTGCTATTCCCAGTGGATTTGGGTGAGTCAAGGGCATCGTGAGTTTACGCACTCGTCAATAACTGTAGGTCATGTGACGGCTTTTTTGTCCATACACTGTAACGTTGATTTGTAAATATTTAGATGGTTGTCATGGTGCACTATAGGGTATATTGTGCAGTCCAAGGTCAGCTGTTCCACACGTAACTGCAAAATTCATTACTGCAATTGTACCTGACTGTTTTGTTCTCGTATCTCAGTGTGTTTTTATTCCCTTGAAGGCATCATAACAAACACATTTGCTGTTGAATAGAACCCTTAAGATCTAAAAAGCTGCCACTTTTTTGTAATAGACGATAAAACACATGGACACACGAACAGGAGAGCAGGAATAAACGAACACGAACAGGAGAGCAGGAATAAACGAACACGAACAGGAGAGCAGGAATAAACGAACACGAATATTAGGGCAGGAATAAACTAATGACCAACAAAAGAATGTGAGAAATATTCATTTACATTAGAGCAGGTGCATTCAGTATTACCATGAAATCACACTGTGCACTGCCCCCCTCTGGACTCATTACAGAAAGCCACTGTGCCAAGGCTGTGGGTGGCCTACAACGAGGCTTTGTGAGTGCTCTCTGGGGGTGCTTTTTGCGGGTGCTCTTTGCATGTGCTCTTTGTTGGTGCTCTTTGCAAGTGCTCTTTGTGAGTGCTCTTTGCGGGTGCTCCTTGTGGGTGCTCTCTGCGGGTGCTCTTGAGGAGGCTGCGATGGACTGGTTTGTTGCTGCACGACTGAACACTTTACTAAGAACGTTTGCTGTACAGTTTTATTTGCAGCTGAATAAGTCCCAAAATGAAATAATAAAGTCACTCGCAAATATAAGATTCAGTGAATCTGCTTCAGTCTCAGATGTGGAGACACTGGTCTGGTTCTTTTTAAAACAAAAATGTTTATTGTTTGTATTGTCACTGTCCTTGTTTGTTTTAAAATAGACCCTGAGTTCTGAATAAAGATGAATTGATTGAATTGAACTGATTACTGTGACGCTATGGCCAAACAAACCCTCTGTTCAAAAACATTATTGTTTGCTCCACATTTTCAATATTTAGATCACAAATGTATTGCATCGTTCAGTTTATTACAAATGAAGTTGATAATGAGAACATTGTTTTTCTAATTAAGCTTAGTTAATTTGGGAGAGTCTCTAATGCTGGGGTGTATTAAAGTAACACAAAATTTGCAAAGCAATTTTGTTTAGTTTAAAGTTTAATTAGTGACTATAAAAGTGAGAAATGATCATGAAGAAATAGAAGGTAGAATGAGATTAGAGATATGAACCAAACTGTTGTTTGTTTTGCACAAATGGTAAACCGACAGCCCTTTGTGTGGGTAAACCTTGGCAGTACATTCACATTAATCAGCCCTAATTGTCTTTATAACATCAGAACACACTTCGCTTTTAAGTCCCACTGACTCACATAATGAGACACAATCCAGGCTTGGACATGATGGCAGGGGCTGGTCTGCTCTGATCTGTGGGAACAGCGCGCACGCACTCATTCACGTCGGCACGCTAAAAGAGGGCTAATTTCACATTAACATGTACCAGTGGCTTGGAACTAAGTGGAAAAG
This sequence comes from Periophthalmodon schlosseri, assembly GCA_000787095.1. Taxonomy (NCBI): domain Eukaryota; kingdom Metazoa; phylum Chordata; class Actinopteri; order Gobiiformes; family Gobiidae; genus Periophthalmodon; species Periophthalmodon schlosseri. The sequence continues at coordinate 44,551 of KN478999.1, read as the reverse complement.
CACATCTGAATAATTAAGTTCAAACCGGAGCCTGGGCCTTCACAAAATAACCTTGAGTTAATGAAAACAGCACAAACGCACACAGAGGCGAAACATGCGTGAGTGGCCACACATCCACAGTGTTAATCCTCCCGCTGCGTCGTCCTAATGCCACGGAAACGGGACAATGAGATTTCTGAACTTGTGACACGGAGAGAGCGCATCGCAAGGTTTGCTCACTGACCTTTAACATGTCAGTGTTTAGAGCAGCTCCAGTCAAAGAGACACGGGCTTATTTTAAATGTACCAGTAACACTAAACTACTAAACCATTAAATGAATCTGGACCTTATATCATAGCCTCCTGGGGCCTGCGTCCTCATATGTGGCCACAATACACATTTTTTTCTCTACATGGTCCTGGTGTCACATATGAGGTCATTAAACTGCCACTTAAAGGTGACAGAAGAGTTTAACACATTATACTTTAGATTCAAGATGGACTTTGTTAAAGGCATATGTCTTTCTGCACCTGTTAGCAGCACTTCAAGTGAGCCACATTGTTCCAAAAGGCACAATTTTTGTTTCTCATTTTGTTTTTACACTCAGGAAAAATGTTGCTGTGTTCAGGCACTTAATAAATAGTTTTTCAAATCATTATTCAAATGTGATTTTGTTTTATTCTATCAAAATCATTAAAAAGTAGAAAAAATATCCTCATATGCGGACATAATTTTTCTCATAATGTAAAAAGGTCATTCTTAATATTTACACTCATCAGGTCCCAATCAGCCCAAATAACAAAGAGAAACTGATAAAGCCATGACAGAGCTCGGCTCTCAGGAGGTTAAATAGATTCTCAACACAAAGACAAATGTAAATGTATGTAAATGTTGCCACTGTTGCCAACACTGTCTGTCCTTAAACGTGTACTATGTCTCTACGGAGATGGTATTACTTTGCGGACAATGTTCCACAATATGGCAACTTGTCTATCTCCATGGAGACAAGCAGTTGACACCACCAAGTTACAGGTCAGACTTGTGGACCCGGCTCACAGGAACAATGTATGTCTGCAAGGTCAGTTTAAATCAAAACACCTGTAATTTGAACACATGTAATTTAGAAGTTATAAGTTTAATGCTGTACTGTGGAACATTCCAGGCAAAGCAGGTGGCAGGCACACCACCAGAAAACAGCGCACCTTTAAATTGCAGTCTCCTTTTATGTTTTGTAATTAAGCCATCACAGCCCCCTGACTCCTCTAGTCTTACCACGCTGGTATAGCACCATGTTGATAAATTTGAAACAATTTGTTAAGTTTAGTCGAGGGAAGGCTAGTTGTGAATATTTCCACCACTCTTTGAAGTCGGTGTCTATAACAAGGGGCCGAAATGAACCGGTTTCATGCTGGAAAGAGATCCTTATAGCCTCAAGGCGCTGAGTGATCTCATAGACGGACACTGCGAATGTATTTGACAGATAAAACCTTCTCTTACCTTCTGTTTGCATTCGCATTAGCTCCTTCAAAGGACCTCATTTCCATACTACAAACTCAAATGTGTCTGAACACTATTTCCTGCAGGCACTGGAGGAAGGTCTACCAGCTCTGTGGGAGAAGAGAGGCTTTGAGGCACGGCACATACACTGAAGGTAAGGATGGGGCAATAAACAATAATATAGTAATAATATCGTTTATTGTGATAAAAAGGATAGAAAAAAATCGTTTTATATAATCGTGAGAATCGCCAACAAAGATAATCGCCATTATATCACGAGAATGCACAGAAAAAAGCTACTTACACATGATCATCTCTTCTAGATCAGTGTTGTGTTCAGTTATAACGAAGTACAATACTATAACTGTTGTTTAATGGAACCTATTCATAATGTCGGTGTAATCCCTCAGTCGTCCAGATGATTCATAATAAAAGAAAAATATAAAATCTGTCAACTGGACCAAACGTTGTAGGAGTGAAGACGTTTCGCTGCTCATCCAAGCCGCTTCTTCAGGTCTGGTCAGATTACTTACAGAACTTTTTGTCCAGTTGATAGATTTTATATTTTTCTTTTACTATGGATCATGCCTGGAGGTCTTTTACAACCTATTCATAATATTAAAATTATAATTATTTATACCCATAACATTTTTAAACTGTCAGCAACTTTAATATTTAACTTGATAAAATGGTTATTCGCAGTTATTTCGGCCATGATAATCGTGGCACCAAATTTCAGTATCGTCCCAGATCTGATTGAAGGTAATCTGCTTTTTATTAATGGCTCTAACAGCAAATATTTGTCATCCTCTCATCTACGAGGTTATTGGTAGTTTTCAGATTCTATAATGTAATGCTGTCATACTTCCAGATGGGGGAGCAACTGTGACTTTTCCCTATTGATTACATTGTACTCTGCCATGAAATATCCAAAAGATCAATGCACAAATGTTGACCCTGATCATTTCTGTTATTGACTAGACCAAAGAACTCAACAGGAACCTGCATTTTTAGCTGCCCCCCATCTGTATTAAATATTATTGGTCTATAGAATATTATGAGCGTCGTCCATCACGTCCTCGTTCACCCCTCTGACCTTTAATGGGACCAAAGTGAACGCATCGTATCTCTGACCGTCATAATGTGTTGTGACACTGCACGCTGTAATGGACTCGTGCAATAATTATAACGACGACTTTATCGTTCTGCGGCTTTTAGTGCAGTACATCAATATCACATATTAATGCATTAGAGGAACATGACTGGGGCCTGTGGGGGGTTTTAAGGCCACTATTTACACGTAATGTCCTGAACTTACTACAGTTTTATTTCTCAAAGCAAAGACGTTCGTATAAGGACAGGATAACATTAACAAATCAGTCATTTTCAATAATTAGAATTCATTGTATGTGATTACGTGTATTGACCATATTCAGCCCCGCCCACTTCCGTCCTGAACTTACTACAGTTTTATTTCTCAAAGCAAAGACGTTCGTATAAGGACAGGATAACATTAACAAATCAGTCATTTTCAATAATAATAATTCATTGTATGTGATTATGTGTATTGACCATATTCAGCCCCGCCCACTTCCGCCTCTAAATCTAAACCGCACGTTCTTTGTAGTGGCATTTCCGGTTAAGCGGGAATCTCATTCATTTAAATGGAGGATTCGGAGATGTTTTGCTGCTAAGATATGTTATAAAAAAGAACTTATTTGCCGTCAAGATCGGCAGCCCTATGCAAAATAACACAACCCGAATGATGATGGCGTCGCTCACGGCAACTTCCGGAATAAAGTGAACATTTCAGTTTATTAGAACCCAGAAAACCGCTCCCGTCACCATCAGTCACTCAAACACCTTCATAAACAAGCGAGATGGTAGTAGAAGTGTCTTGCTCAATGACCCTAGGTTATCTGAGCTGGGGGTTAAAGCGCCCCCCTGTGGTCGGAATTATAGTGATACTCATTTAAAGTCCTAGTAAGAATTCATCTCAGTTTTACTTTGAAGTAGAAGGTAGACCTGTCACAATAACAAGTTTTAAAGTATGATATACAGCTGATGAAAGTATAGATAATAAACGGTAATATTGAAAGCCATTATGCGACTGACATGATCATCTTAAACCAGGATTTCCCGCCAGAAAAATAAATCTATCTGTACAGTATTCGTAATCAACATGAGCTGCAATAAATGAATGAAAAACTTAATGAATCATAGAAGTTATTTACTCAACCTTCTACAAGCTCAAATCTGATCATAGTACAGAAAAATAACAAAAAGTTCCCCACTAGTACGAAGAAAAATTACTCATAAGTAGTGACACCTAAAAACTATTGATCCATCTCTCATGTATCGAACGCTAAATCAATATAGTAATTATCGTGACAGGCCTAGTTGAAGGTGGCTGTGAAAGGTACAGCGCATTTTCCACTTACTAAAAGGTTAGTGGTTCAATCTTTGTTCTCCCCGTTCAGCTTTTCTCTTGGGCAAAACAGAGATACTTTGGCTCTATAAAAGTTACTGCCAGAATGTGACTGTGAAATCCATACCGTGTTTCACTATAGAAACTATGTGTTCCTGCCTTTGAGTCTTTTACATAATCACTCTTCACAAAATCACCTTCAGACTGACAGGACCGAGCGGCTCTTGAGTCATACTCTTGTTGACAGGGAGTCGAGAAAGTGACAGATGTGATCAACAGGCTGCTTTAAATATAGTCAAATGCACGCTTCTTTTCACACAGCGTCCCAAAGTGCGGGTTTATAAGTGGCAGCAGCCTCTGAGTGACTTCACACTATGAGGTTGTGAGCTCCGATATCAGATGACTGCTCTGTCACTATCCCACACTTGCACTTGCTCCTAAATCTTCTCCATGACAGGACTCATTACTGCAGTCTTACGCCATCGATGTGGTCTAATTACCCTGGCTGCAGCTGACCCACGCATTCAGTTTGTTCTAAGTAAAGAGGGAGCATTAGTCACTCCCTGTTCTGAGGGTAAACTTTACTGAAGCTCAGGTTCTGCATGTTAAGAATCTGACCAGGGCCGTGCAGTCTGAGAGCTGGCAGGGCATATGCACGGAAGTGTTTGTTTAAAGGAGACCTACTGTGCTTGTGTCTGCTATAGAGCTATAATCTATGACACCTGTGGATCATTATGTTCTACTATGCACATTTTAAATCGCAATATTCATCTGAAATGACTTAATAAAAGAAACAAGTCCGCTGACTTCCACGTTAGAAAACAGTGCTGCCCAATGGGAGCTGACGTCCCCGTAAACGTCATCACAACAAAGAGACGGCACCTCTGATAGACAGCTGCACATCACACTAGTAAGCAGCGGATTTTTACAAAATTGTACCAAAATGACTACGCAACACTGCCAAATCCTGTGAATATCACCAATTAAGAAAATAAAATTAGAAAACAAAGTAAGTAGAAAATAAGAGATTAAAGATCACTCCAAAAATAACTTTGAGATGGTAAATGAGAAGGAAACAACTATAACTTGGCTAAAAGCTCTGAAAAGTCGATTTTGCAGAATAGGTTTGATGCTTTAATGTAGCCTTCTCATATTCTACACAGAAAGCATCTGGTGGTAGTAGTTGGTTTACTGTAATTTAAAAGCAGTTCTAACAGGTGCAGAGTAAACCATAGATGTGATGTGTGTCTGTTCATTCTCGTCAGTAAGAGAGAAAACTGCGGACAGATTCAGCATCTTCCAAATACAGCGGTTTGTCATTGACTTTTCTATGGAGCTGATAGAAAGTGTGGTTTTAAAGAGGACATTTCTGGAAGGCCAGTGTAAAGGTCCACCTTTTGATATCACTCTGTGCTCTGGGTGTTGTGGTAGTAATGACTGAGGCTCAGTCTGGGTTCAGAAGGTTTACTGTTTAACAAAAAGACACATCACAAACTGCTCTGAGGCGGTTCGACCAATATTCCTTAACAAAGAAAAGCACAATAAAAGTAAATAAAAAAACATTGATTAGTAAAAAATAATTTGTCTGGACTTAAAATTAGTGTGTCTTACCTCAGAGAAAGCTGCACAGCTCTGGGGGCACAACACCAAAACAAACTCTCACAGCATCAGTGGTTCACAAATCAAATAATAACAATTCAATAATGTATAGTGATTGAGAAAGACTGAATTTATGTGAACCTGCTACACTAGTCACAACTGAATGACAAAAGTGCAGTCGTCTGCTCATGTTGGGTGAATTCAGGTAAAGTGGAACGATTAAACACTTGATTAGTCTGTTTTTACGTGTGAAAATGAAAGAGCTTCCCATCAATTGTGATCTTAAATTGTAGCTTCTGACCCTGTGTTGACAAAACAGTAGTTTTCATTGGTCTGACATCATCACAGTCAGTGTGGCTGATGGTCAAAGTAAGCGATGTTTACACACGTGCAACATTTTTAAACTAGCTTGACTCAGAAGACATTTAGTCCCCAATTCAAAAGAGTTTTGGCATTTCAAGTCTCATGGCTCACAGTAACATGTATTTTTAAGAACAAAAACATGAGGATGTGCATCTCCTTGGGTCAGTGGGAATTCCCTTATTTTTTATTTGTCCCATTTTGCCTAACTTAGTGTCCCACTTTACCTGAACAGACCCTCGGCTCAGGGGAGAGGGTTTTTGAGACATTTCGAGTGACAGTTCCTAAAAATATTTGGTTTAATATTTGAGCCAATAATTAAAATCAACAACAAGACCTAAAACAAAATGAAAACACAAGAAATGCAAGTAGAATGATCGACTCATTTGGTGAAATTGCCATGGGCTGTGATTCAGCTCTTTTCTCAAACACACATCCTCCTGCGAATGTTCAGCATCTGTCATGTTCTGAGTGAGTGACAGATGAATTTGTGAAGTATAGAACAAGCAGAAAGCTGTAGTTCACTCTAGAAAATATCAGTTCAAATTGTGACCTAGGCTCTAGAAAATTGCAATATAATTATTTTATTTTTTTGCACCCACCTCTACACACGTGTGACTCATAATTGGGAAAAAGCAGAGAATGACTTAAAGGCCCTGTACTCAATACACATCTACTTATAAAGATTTCACTGTCCAGTAATCAGGAGGTGCACTGTTAGCACGCTAGTTGTTGTTAGCATTACCGCGATGGCCTCTGAAAGTTGTGAAACTCACTTGAATTAACTGAATAATTAGGATGCTTGGAATGTATAAGGCACGTGAGGAATAACTTGACCACTACAAAATGAAGTAGTTATTTTTTTATGTATTTAAAATGGTAAAAATCTAGTATTATTTAATTTGAACTAGTATATATTTTAGTGTGTGAGACGAGTGTAGCAGTGGGAGGTGCGGCTCTAATTGGCTCTCCTTCTCGTAGCCCCCACAGTGTGATTAACTCGGCGAGCTTAAGAGTTTCCTTTAAAGGTTACATCTACTCTTTTATGTAATTATCGGAATAATTCACCGTGAGTTCTGGCCTTTGCACTGAAGACAGACAAGACAGAGTCATTCTACTTTAAACACTCTATAAATTCAATTATCTCCATTTGACTTCCCCTTGACTGCCTCTTCTGCTCTGAGTGACATGCCAGTTTAAAAAGTTTTTGTCCAAAAATCCAACCGTTAGCCGTCCAAGCAGCCACTTGAGTGTTCAGAGAGTCATTGAGGCGTGCAGCTCTGCCTTCACCTGATGCCAGAATGCAGTCAGACAGTAAATATGGATGAGTTTGCTCCTTTCTCTCTTTCTTGAGATTTGTGTTGAGCACTGGGCCCCTGGAGCGTTTCACCAGCCACACTTTTCATGAATCTTCTGTTCACTCCTCAATTATTCAGCTCACAACAGGTAGAGAGGCCAGAGAGTGTGCAGTGGGGAGAGAGAGCACTGGGAAATCACATATAGGGGCCTAGAGCGTGATTCTATTCAAATTACCAGCCCAAATCTATTGTGAATTGGACCAATACTGATCATAAACTTTTTCTCAGTTCAAAATCCTTCAGTTGCCTTAGAACATGGTGTTGTTGCAGTGGTGTTTTTGTGGAGACAGACAAGCCGACGGCAGACCCTCCACCAGAAAAGTTGCACAGAGCACTTTTAAAATTGTGTTTTAACCTTAAAGCTCCTATATTACGCAAAAATCGATTCTTGTGAACTTTAAGCCATGTTATAATGTTGTTACCTCCTCAGCAGCACTGGAGTTGTGTTTTGTTTCATTCACACACGTTTGAGTAACACTTTATTATTAGTCTGTCTACATCTCCAAAGCTCAAAATGCTCTGTTCCACCCTGTGATGTCAGAAAGTAGTTTTCAAGTTAGCAGCTACCCTTTAGTTTAGTAAAGATTGGCAATTCCAGGGCTGAAATTCTCCACATGATTTTAGTGAAGGTGTACGGAGTTTAAAAACACAGTAGAGCACATTCTTTATTACAACATGACATCACAAGGTGGAATAGAGTGTTTTCAATTTGAGAGAAAGACTCAGCCTAAATATGCAGTTTGTGTGTTAAACATGTGTGAATGAAACAAAACACAACTCCAGGTCTGTTTGTGATGAGGAAACAACATTATAACAGAAAACAGCATAATATGGGCCCTTGAATATTATGTTCCATCTACCGGACACTGTTATTGACTGGGTCATGTGGGTCATGTGGGTCATGTGGGTCATGTGGGTCATGTGGGTCATGTGGGTCATGTGGGTCATGTGGGTCATGTGGATATGCCAGTTGTCCAAAGACATACATGTGCTGTATAGACAGATGAAATAGTCATGCCAAAGTGTAAAAAAAACCAAAAAAACCAAGTGTACGAACACAGTTGGAACACAAAGTAATTCAAAGTGTTTTGCAGAATAAGAAAAACATAAAAATCACAATGCACACAAATCAAAACATAAAATTCACATTAAAAGAGAAGAGTACAGAATAAAAACCTTTCAGTCATATGCACAGCTTAACAGATCCGTTTTGAGCCTGGATTTAAACATTGTCAAAGTCGAGGCCTGTCTCACATCTTCAGGAAGAATGTTCCAGGTTTTAGCTGCAGAAAAGTGAAACGCTGATTCCCCAGGTTTAGTCCTGGTTTAGTCCTGGTTTAGTCCTGGTTTAGTCCTGGTTTAGTCCTGACTCTGGGCGCCAGCAGGAGGCTGGCTGAGACAGTTCATATATCACTAACATGTCAGAGAACAAACACATGGTTGCTGTCAGTGCATTGTTGAGGATAGGATACACCCTGCTCTAGTAAACCCTGATTCAGCATCAAAGGAAAATAATGGAAGTAGAACAATTCTCTCTTGTTCTGGGGTTCTGAAACTTAACAAGACAAATAGATCCTTGTAGCATACAGTTGGAGTCTCGTTTACATTTTAACAATTACATACATAATATTGGTAAAAATATACATTATGGTACAATACATCACCTTTGTTATACCTCAAAACCATCTCCATCTCAGCTCTGTTCAAACTGGGAGCCGCTGATCTATTTTACAGGATTTTGGCCTAAGCAAGTAAACCAGCCCCAGAGTCTACACAGCCTGCCTCTGCTGCTCACATGTGCACACAAGGTCATGACTGGCTGTAAATGGGTACTCTCTCACAGCTCATGTTAACCACGAGTGTGTTTGCTCACGCACAAGCTCAGTGTCACTCAGCAGGAGCCTTTTCGAGCCGAACTTGATTCTAGTGACACAGAGGTGAAAGAAGCACTGGGAGAATTGGATGGAGCTCAAAGCAACAGGGGGCAAATGAAGATTAATTTAATCTCAGAGGTTTCTAGGAAGCATTTTTGGAAAGAGGACAGGGCACTCTCCAAGCCCCTATAAATCAGTTGCTGTCACATGATGAATGGGAGGCATACATCTGGTCAGGTTTTGTAAAAAGTCTCTCAGCCAAAGCCATTTGTGCCATTGTTTACTCTTTAATCACGGCCAGCAGCAAAAGTGTACCTCTATGTATCAAAGAGACGGAGAGGAAAACAAAACACAAAAGATCACGGAGCCATGAATTATTTGACAGTTTTGACATGATTGAAATTAGAACACTGAATAATACCACTGATTAAATGCGAGGTTATGGTTTACCTTGTCCCTGTGAAAAGTTGTAGTCCGTATTTGACGATGCTTCACTGTTGCTGGGGCGACCACACTGCAGTGCCTATGGACTCATCTCCATATCTTGAGCTAGGTTTGGTTAGGATTACTCTGGTGGATCATCTTATTGTGCATGTTGGTGGTACCTGGAAGAAGCCCCACACAGACACAGGGAGAACATGGAAACGTCTCACCTCGGACGTTCCTGCTGTGAGGCGAGTGACTTGGGACTGTCACGATAATTACTATGTTGACTGTTTCTTGGTACTTGTGGGTAATGTTTTGTTATTTTTCTGTTCTACGATTAGATTTGAGCTGTAGAATGGAGCTGACGTTGCCGTAAACATCATCACGACAAAGAGCCGTGAAGTTGTCGGCTCCACCTATGGATAGCTGCACATCACACTAGCGAGCAGCGTGTTTTTTTTTCATTTGTACCAATATGACCACGCCACGCTGCCGAATCCTACACATATCACCGATTAAGAAAATAAAACTGGAGAACGAAGTAAGTACGTCACAGTGGGCGTGTACTGGTGGCGCTGAAAATGGTGTTTGATCGGCAAAACGGCGTCTTGAAAATAAGCGATTAAAGATTCAAACATGAATCACTCCAAATACAACTTTGAGAGGGTAAATGCTATTTATTCATTGCAGTTTGTGGTTTTTTTTAACCATATTACACATTTAGAATAGTTTTTTGGGGATAATTCTACTTTAGGGTTATTGTGTCAGTGCCATAAATTAGTTTAAATATTGTCATTTATCGTCTGTATAACATATCCTAGTGAATGTGCTTACATTTCAGTTACCATGCGGCCAAATCTATTATGTCATTTAGTTGGAGGAACACGGTGTCAACATAGAGTTCGGAATGGGACAGAATCTCACGCCACAAGATCTGGCGAGATCAAATTGACACAAGATGAGGAAAGTGATCTTGTGAGATTTTTTCCCCATGTGTTTAATATTAGCTTGGACCATAAAAAGGGATAACTTTGCTGAGATACACCTCTTGAGAAGTTGTAGTTCCAAAAAGTAGTGCTATAATGTGAGGAAAAATATTGATTAAATAATAAAAAAGGCCAAAATCTTCTGAACTGAACAATTTATTCATTTTAAATCATGCCAAATGGTAAATGATCACATTTTTATGCAGCACTTTTCCACCTTCAAGTCATTCAAAGCACTTTACATCAAACCACTCACCCATTCATTCATACACCAATGTATGCAGACACAGACAGAGGGATTTGAACCGCCAACCTTCAGATCAGTGGACAAACGCTCTACCAACTGAGCTACTGTCGCCAAAATCTCGTCTTGTCACGTTCTTGTGGACCCAGCCTCTTGTCTTGTCTTGTTTCGTGGATTTTATAGAAGTTAAACCTGGAATGTCCATGCTAACAATGAGATTGCCATGATTTTTATTTCACATTTTATGCATGAGCCAAATGTTACATAAACTGATGATTTATGCAACCTGTGGAGCTCTAGCATTCGATCTTAGTAATACTTTCCGTAATAAATAAAGCATTTTAAGTCTGCTTGCACTTTCTATCGGTGATACCGGTTGCGGAGAAGACTAGCTTTACGGTACAGACCATTACTTGGTTTCAAATCTTCAACTGGATTTTTTTATCGCCTTGTACATTTATAAACAGCCACAACAGAAGCCCCACTTTCTCCTCTCATCTCTGTCCTCCTCCATTATTCCACTTTGATCAGGTTTCTTCCATCTCTCACTCGCCTCAAAAACACCCTCAATCTCTTTTTTCACCGCTGGACGTCTGACTGACAGCTGTGAGATTTCAAGTAATTACATCATTTTTTTTTTTTCCTGTGGGCTTGCTTAGTTGTGTGTTGAACAAAACCACATTTGAAGTTTATAGAAATAGTGTTGAAAGTTTTTTTTCTAATATTGTTTTTGTCAGATTCAACTTGCCCCTCCCACGTCATCAGAAGGAACTTTGCCCCTTTAATGTGCCAACGACTATGTTCCCAAAGTCAGTGCCGTAGATTCAAAGTGACACGCACCAAGCTGCAGTGTAGATCTGAACTGGCTTCCTCCTTCACACCAATCTACATGGCCTCTTCACAGGGCAAACGCTGCTGTCTCCTGCAGCCTCAGCATGGCACACACACTCAGGACTTGGGCATGTTGCGGTTATAGACAATTCATTTCTGTGTCTGTCACTTGAAACCCAGTGCTTAAAGGTCCTATATTACACGAAAATTGACTCTTGTGAGCTTTGAGCCGTGTTATACTGCTGTTACCTCCTCAAATACATACGTGGAGTTGTGCTTTGTTTCATTCACACATTTTTCTCTCACTCACTCTTTATTATTAGTCTGTCTACATCCCTAAAGCTCAAAATGCTCTGTTCCACCTTGTGATGTCATGAAGCGGTGGTTTTAAGGTTAACACATCTACTTTCATCTTTAGTTCAGTAGAGGTTGGAAATTCCAGGGCTGAAATTATCCAAATGATTCTAGTGAAGTTGTGTGGAGTTTAGAAACACAATGGAACACTTCCTGTATTACAACATGACATCACATTTGAGCGAAGAACTAGTCTAAATATGCAGCATTTGTGTGTTAAACATGTGTGAATGAAACAAAACACAACTCCAGGTATGTTTTTGGTGAGGAAATAACATTATAACATAGATATGGGCCCTTTAAAAATGCCACCAACAATCTTATATAAAATCCTCTAGAACAGGGGTGTCCAAACTATGGCCCGGGGGCCAAATGCGGCCCTCAGGCCTTCAGTTGAACTGGCCCAATTGATCATAATCAGTACTTTTTACGGCAAGTTTGAGTAATTCTACCACTATAACCTAAATAACATCACACTGCATTGTCATACAGACCTAGGCACCCCTGCTCTAGAATGTAAAATCTCAATGTTGTGGTCTTGATTTTGTTTGTTTTAAAATATAGCAAAATGATCACTAGAGAGAGAAATGGAGTATGAGACCAGATTACAGAACAGTAGCCTAGAAATGTCAAAATGAACCACTGCACCAGGTGGCGCTAGTTATATTTACCCACTCCCTGTATAAAAAGCGCCCAAAACGGAGCTTGTGTATTCTGCTTCTTTTCCTGGCTTTGTGCTAAATTGAGGTGAGACTTTCCTAGAGGGAGATGGTTGTTGAGCCGGTGTGGCTCTAAATGCTAATGGCTAAGCATACGTTTGCATATTGTCTAAATTATAATGAATAGGCCCATAAACTGTACAAAATGATCTTTTATTAATTTGTTAAAAATGTTCTTCCTTCCAGCTGGACAACAGTTGCCTGGGAAGTTCAAGGCACGTAGCCTATACTGAATGTACAGTTGTGTTTTTGACTGTATTGACCTTATTCGGCCCCTCCCACTTTTGCCTTTCTTTGTGGTGGCTCTTCCAGTTAAGCAGGAATCCCGTTCATTTCAATGGAGAATTTGAGAAAAGTTTTGCCACTAAAATCTGATATCAACTAGATTAATTTGTGTAAAATGTTGTATGTTCATGTGACCAGCAAGTCAACACTGCACCGATTCTCTGAGAGGCTTTAAAACGGCTCTGTAGTTTGTATAAACCTTATTTGCTGTCAAGATTGGCAGCCCCATGCAAAGTAATACAACCTGAATGATGTTGGCGGTGCCCGTGGCAACTTCCGGAATAGAGTGAATAGGAGAGTACTACTCCTACTACTATGAAGTTGAAAAGTAAAATGAAAAGCATAAAATTCATTAATATTACCTTTTATCTCCAGTCTGAAGACATCCTGCTGCTGATGAAGGTCTCGTAGTGGCTTCTAAAGCGAGAGCCAGGAAATAATTTATTTCACTGCAACTAGGTCACTACATCAGCGAGTAAAACAGTGGTCTGCATTAACGCTACAGCTGCATGTAAGCCTTAAGGATGTGACTGCATGTGGGTTCATCTTTAATAAGTTAGGACCACAGGAACCCAGGGTTTAATTAAGAGTCACGCAGGGAGATTTAGGCATCTGCCGCAGTGTAGCGCCTAGCGAGGGGTGCTGGGATGACCTTGACAATCACAAACAATACAGAGGTAAAAGTACTGGAAAAGTCATGTTCAGAGCGGAGCCCATACATCATTTTAAAAGTATCTTAAAAGCTCTGAGGTGCTGTAATCCCCAAGAGAAGACCCCCATCTGGTTTAATTTGTCAAGAGATGAAAAGAAAGAAGAGACTGTGGCTACTGATCAGAACAATGCTAGGTCCCATAAGAGACAGCACCGACACAGAAATGTGCTATCGTCTCATTGTGAAGGTACATGTGGCCGTACAGCTGCAGAGGTTCTCACAAGTGTAATGAGAAGAGGAGGAGGTGTGCTGTGCATGATAAGAAATCCACATTCATTTATCATAGAGCCACAGTACACAGCCGTAATACGTAATACAAGGCTCTCGTGTATTCTGTAAATCAATCCAAAATATATATCACTGGCATTAGGGCCAATTATGTTTTTGAGATGTTGGACAAGCACTTTTAAAGGGCTTCTAAATATTTTCATTCAAACTAGGACTGGTCGATATGACAAAATGCTTTTACTGACAGACGATTGGTAGACTTCTGGATTAAAAAGACCCAAGAATATCACTCACGATTAGACAGTGTGAATCTTGAGCTTGGTTAGATTTGATGAATTATACTGCCCTAACTCAAATACCACATATATATTCTTGACATGAACCCCCTTCGTGACCTGAGATGCAGACAGCTGAGCTTAAAATATTTATTTTAAGCTAACTTGCTAATGCTAATGTACATTATGGGTATAGTTACTGCTCTGCTGTTTTGAAGTTCTGGCGTAGCTGTGAGTGACTGTGAGGAGAAAGTCCTAAAATAGCTCAGACTATTGTGGATGGTCTTATGCAATCGCAGACAGGCCGTGACCCCAATCTAAACCCGGCCGATTGTTCATAGGCAGGAAATTTATGAGGTGTAAGTTTTCATCTGAAACGGCGTAACCCTGTGAGCAGCTGAGGCCCGCGCAGGAATACCTTTCTAATAAAATGAGATTAATGCAGCAGGTTGTTCAATCAGAAGCACAGCCAAACTCCAGATTTAGTTGATGAGGACCCCGATGTCTGCCTCCATCAAGCAGCCGCTTTCATCACCACATCCACTGACTTCACAGCACATTTTTTTCAGGAATGGAAAGACTGTCTAGTTAGTATGCAGCCCAAGAAGGAATGACACACTTCTCTTTTGCTCAAGAAAATGAAATATTCATGACGACTCTCCACTCTGAGATTGAGCGACAGATGACAAAAGGAATGTGGTTTATATTTTTTCTGGCGTCCCAATTTTGTTTGCTCTTTGTAAGATTATGCAAGACTCCTCAAATGGCTCTTTTTAATCTATGACAAACCTTATTTTTCCATTCAGATTTTTAAAAGTCCTCTGCTGTTTTTGAGATTTCGGTCCTGTGAAGATAAAAGATATAAGAAATACAAATATTCAGATGTATATATAGTTTAACTGAGTAAGACTATTTAAATTATTCAGTGCTTTTGTCAGGATGCTGCAGCACTACCTGAACACATCACAGTCTTAAAACTCAAACTCAGGTGTGGTGCTGTTATAGTCCCCAGTTTTTCACATTATAGTTTTTGCCTCTGGCTTGTGTCAGTCAAATATAGAAGTACAGAAATAGGAGCTGCACCCTTCCTTTTACTCTTGAGAACAGCCGAACAAACCCGAGCGTTCTGCCTGGTCGCTGCTGATGGAATCCCATTCTCAGCAATATGCTAACAGCATTACCTGAACACTGGTGTGGTGATTGCATTGTCATTTCTGTTTCTGTTATTGCAATGGTTGAACTGGGGTAAATGTGGGCCCTGCATATGGTTTTTTATTTGAAATCAAAGGAGTGACACTGTTCCTCCCATTGCGATAGCTTGCCTTTGTAGAGTGCATGGGGTTTGTTCTTGCAGTAAACAGCTTGTTTCCTGTGTGGAAACTGGGACTTGTTAAACTCTGTTGCTTTTGCTCTGTGCTGTATTTGCCTGTTTGAAGTTTCTTTGTGCATACACATGGATGGATTATGTGTTTATCTGTGATGATGGAGGTGTTTCCTGAGCCATCTTCACAGCCGGCCAATGACTTATTGATTAAAAGGACTCATTTATTCAGACGAGGCATCTGGAGTGGCCTGGGGAAGGATGTAGCCCTGGAATCAACCTCTTCTGTCAATCATCTCAATTACCATCTCCACTAATATGTCCTTTACAATACTACTGCTACTACTACTACTACTACTGCTACTACTACTACTACTACTACTACTACTTCTACTACACATAAATAAGTAGATAAATAACATTGCATTGGATTTATTCCCCTACTTTCAAGACACCCAAAGCGCTTCACTCAGATCTTATCCCTGCTATAGCCTAAATAATCATTAAACTGCACGGTGACGTCATTTACTTTGCTTGTTTTTATTTCTCTTTGTGAACAATATTCTTCTGAAATCTATTCACTGACAAATGTTTTCTGTTGGCTCCTTCCTTGGAGGTGTGCGCCGCTTTCATATCTTGTGATTTAGCATGCCCCCACCATAACAGTCAGCCTAAATCTTGTGTTAGGCCAGCACCAACAAGACACGTGGCAGGCGGATTTGTGAATTCCTCTGGTTTACTGTGGCTTCCCGGTAAAGTGCCAACCAAACATATCTTTAATCTGCCCTGGGGCCTGGGATTTGCCTCCTGCTTCCACAAGATTCTGGGTATTCATCTTCCCAGGGCTTTAGGAAAACACAAAACAGTGGAATGCATAATATCTCATCAACATGACTTTCATCTATAAACAACATGCTTCTATTTTCCGTTGAACTGTGGGTCCGAGCGGGTGAACTATGCCACTCCCTCACACATCTCTGAGTGAGACAAGTGGAGCTTTGTACCGCTGCGTGTCACAGCTCCTGTTTTGACAGGTGTGGAATCAAGGATTAAGCACAGATGAGGCCGGCATTAATCACGGGCTCCATCCTGCGCCGCCGCTCTCATCCTTCGCTCTAAATTTACTGCCCCGGCTCTGCCAGCTATGGAGGACATGGTGGGGCTGCTTTTCCAGGCTCAGACTCTTCATGTGCTGGTATGAGCTGGTATGTGCTGTTGCATGGGCCAGGAGCTAAGGGCAATCCGTGTTGTTTTATCAGCAGCCCTACTCTAATTCCACTCTCTTGTTCTTGGTTTGTGGTCAGCTCTATAGGGCTACACAAGCGAGTGATTATGTAGAAACTAAACTAAATATTGTTAAGATAACGGGACTGCAAAAAAGATAATAAATATAATACAAAGTTAAAATAGGTTAGTATTACACCATGATCCAGCACTAAATATTTTTGGGGTACCCTTCTCCAATACTTTACAAAGGTGTGAATCTGGTCACACCTGGTGAATCTCCCCGTTTTCAAATGGGCGTGATTGACAGGTGGATTAGCCAATCAGGGACAAGTATGGTCCGTCCATATCGGAAATAATAAAGGAAGCAAAATATCACAGGGGACTGAAAAACATGGCGAATTTCTGCAGAAATCCGCAAATGAGCGAAGCACAGACTCTGTGAATCTGAGGTGAGAGATTTGTAGATCATAGGTGACCAATGAGCTCCTTAGTTTCGCATGTGTCATTGAAAAAAATGGATCTGATTGGACGATCATGTTTGAGCAGGCTTGAGACCAGACTGATATCAATCTGTATAAAAAATGCAGAGAGATATGAGTCTGGATTTGCCAGGCAGGAGGTACCCGACTTTATGCTTTATACATGATTTTGTATACTGTAAAAGGCACTCTCCGCACTCTCTGCATCGAATATTAAAGTAATTTATCTTTTGTAAACCCAAAAGTAAGAGCTATAAGTGGTGCTAGCGATGCGGTCCGTCCCAGTTTCACTTTGCCATCTAAAAAGGGAGTTCTAAAGCCGTGAACGCGCCCGGAAACTTATGCATGTAAATATTAATGATGTGCCAAAGAGTCTGCCAAAGCTAGGTAGTGCTAGAAGTTGGATAGATTTAATACATTCTTCTTTATCCTTTTGTGGGTTGAAAATCAGCTACGCCAACTTTAAAGAACCTACAGGAAGATCAGGCTGACTCTGCATATCTTATATACTGTATTTAGTTTCTTGCAGTTCAGATATAGTTTTAAATGGTCTTCAGTGATGATAATTTGTCCCTTTTGTGACCTGACTGTGATTCACCTGTTGGTGCTGAGCTCATCTGTCGACTCCAGCTGAAAGGTGAGATTTCAGCTCTTCATATTACATTCATCATCACGTCTAAAGATATATCCACTTCTGTCTTGTTTTCTACCCTCTGTTTGCCAGCGCGCTCTTTGAAGTGGAACCTGCGCTTTTAAAAGAACTGGCCTCAAAAACAGACCGTGACTTTGGCCTTCATTCAGTAACTTCAAAAGAACAAACACAGCAATGTCACCTTCACTGAGAGTGTAGAGGGAAGGACTGAGCGACAGAGGGAGGAGCTGTTGAGTCCTGTGTGGAAGCTGTATAATATCTAAAGTGTAGGTAGTAATGTTGTTTGGATTCAAATCTTTACCCCTTTAGTGAGACGTAGTTAGCTGCCGGTCTATAAAAAGATTTTAGCAACATTTAGGTCATATTTACTCTTTTCTCTGTTTCATCTTCTTTAGTTGAAGTTTGACAGCATTTCGCCATCTCTGTTGTTTCTCCCCTGACAACATTACCTTACCTTCAGTACAGTAGGTTCATGAATTTTTGATTTTTACAAGATGCACTGTTCAATGTATTTACCAAGGGACTAAACGGAGATGCTTTTCTCTGCAGTAGTTGTTTTGTTATGTTGTTTTTTTTTAACAGATCCTGATGCACATCCACATAATACAGCCTTACCCCTGTGGTTTTGTAGAGCTCCCAATTCAATTTGCATATCAATTAAATAATTCAATGAGAATGGATAAATATTAAAAGTGTGGAAGGCTGTTGGTAATTAGAGGGTACTGTCTGGAAGCTTATGAAAACTAAAAGTACCGCTGATCAAATCGAGAAGGGCAAAACTGATTAAATGTGTTTTGATGGAACAATTTGAATTTTAGAAAATGAATAATAGTTTGTGCAGTTCATGTGCAACTTCTCAGGCTGCATGTTTTTGTATCTGCCGCATTCACATGGTTTGCCTTTTGTTGTACTAATCATATGTAATGTAAACATCAATTTTTATCTTTTATGAAAACATCGTAATGGGATTTGCTCTCGTCACATTTATTATAATACACATGTTTCAAATAAAATGTGTTCATTAGATAGATCCTTTCTGAGATCTTGCTGTTGCTTGGAAACCACTGGAGCTCTCTTTATGTTGTGTGGTGGGCACCTGTGGCCCCTGTTTGGTGCTGAGAGGGTCAGGTTTTTTAATGAGATAATCCACTCCTGAGCCAGCCCAGATTAGAAACCACTTGGGCCGGAGGAATCAGTATGACAGTGTTTGACCCGTGTGACCATGCGGGTTAGGGTCTGCTTGACCACAGGGAAATATGCATAAGTTATCTGCTGGGATAAGGCATTTAAGAGCTGCTAATGTGAGATTCTGCACAACTCTGAGCTTCAAATGTCACCAGTTATATGTGTGTGTGTGTGGATGGGTTTTTATCACATTATGGGAACCAAAAACTGTATGGACGGTCACATGATGGGGACCCGCCTCCCTTATGAGGACAAAGGCGGGTCGTAAATCCTTTATATTGATTGATGACTTAAAAATGAAATGGGTAAAATAGGTTAAGGTTAAGATCAGTCTGCAGAAAGTGAATGTAAGTCAAAGTATTGTCCTCATAAAGTATAGAACCGTGACGTGTGTTTGTGCGTAAAAGTGCAGCACTGACTGGTGAGTCTCACAGTATAAGCCCCAAATGTGCATGTGTCGAAGCTGTCCTCTAATCTTCAGCAAATAAAAGGAGGCTTACTCAGTCTGCTGCTCTCACACAGGAGTAGGCAGCACACCACTTTCTCTGTCTGAAGGTTTCTCTGCTCTTTTTGTGAGACATTGTCCAGATGTCCTTCGGTCCAATGTCCTGTTTGTTTGTCTCTTTTGTCTTTGTCTCCAGCTGCTGTATTTTTCTGCCAGTAGCCTTGGATTATTCCACTGCTGCTCTGTGCTCACAGCCTTAGATGAGCACACAAACACCAAGGCTGTTGGCCAAACTAAGCAGGTCTCATAAGTCTTGCACCAGTTACACTTGCAGCTAACAGTTCACGGTTGAGTGAAGGATTGTTACATAATTTCGTGTGTCGTGGCGGCATGGTGGCTGAATGGCTAGCACTCAGGCTTCACAACAAGAACGTCCCAGGTTCACTTCCCCCCAACCCACAACCTGCACCATAAGAACGATCCTCCAGCTTAAATTTAAACTTAGTGTGTAACAGTTATCAGACTTTCTCTGAAGGGAGATTCAGATTCAGCTCATGTGTTAAAAATGACCGAACTTGGATAATAGAACTAAGGGCACAACTACAACACAACCTCTAGTCCGAAGTATCACCAGCTGAGATGGGTTGTTTCTGAAGCCTGAATATTAGGCAAACATGATGTCCACTTTTACAACCTTGAAAATCTAAAATGGAAACGCTTCATCGCGCCGCACTCTCCTAAAAATGTGAACCTAAAATATGATTGTCAAGTCGCAACATTTTTCATTCTCTTTGTACAAACTCCACATAAGATAAAGAAGTGATGACTTGTTTTTGTTTGGCTTGTTGCAATGAAATGAATTTGTGTAGAATTTTCATAAGATAAGATGCTCGTATTGGCTGTCCTTGAAAGGTTGTACAGATGCTCAAAAAGGCGACAGTAAGTGGTGTGTGCTTTAGGTAAAGTGCTGGGGCTAATGAAGCATACAGCACAGACATTTTTATAAGTGCTCACAAGTCTGTGTTCAGACCGGCTCCCTCCTATTCAAGTCTGTCACATCGTAATATGCATGATTAGGCTGTCAAAGGGCTGCACCCACAGGACCGCACTCTGGCTTACTACAGTGTATTAAGTGTGTGTGGTTAAACCTGCTGAATGGTGGTTGGTATCAATCTGCACAAATGGACACACCCATAATGACATTAGAACTAACTTGGAATGATGTCATGTTTATTCCAGAACAATGTTGATTAGGATCCTCAGCGCCTTTTGTCACTACACTGGAGGCGCTGTTTTGCTTTGAACATGGTGTTTCTCCTTGTGACTAAGCTGCAGTCAGTGTTTGTGTGTGTTTGCCCTATCCCCGCGTCAGTAAAAGTATCAGTGTGTTTATTCAGTGTGTATCATCACTGATAGAGGTATAGGAGCTGAGCGAGTGTGTGCATATTACTCCCTCTGTTAGAGCGCAGCAGCAGGGCCACCTCACAGCTCATCTTGATTAGGTTTAACTTGCTGCAGGCAGCTACGACAAGGTCACACGATTCTGGGTTTTACATTCACATACTGTACACTATATTTAAGCACATGCAGCTTTGGGCTGTCAGACATAACTGAGAATGAATGTGCACGGATGAATGGGATCCATTAAAATAATGTGTAAATAAGACAGTGGGTTGTTTTAAGTCAGAGTTTAAAAAAATAAAAGAGAGAATCCCTCAAATATAAACTAAACAAATTTAATGAATGACTAAAACAAATTATTTGTAATGTGTTACTTCCAACTATGGTAAATGAGGTATTTAGTAGTCTCCATGTCCGATATCTGAGACTTATGTCACTATCTATTTACTTCCCTTATTGATCTACTGAGGGTCCAGTCTCTCACATGCAGCTCAGCTCCCTGGGGCTTTGGCTGCTCCTTTCCTGACCTTCACACAGTTCCCAAGTCACTCCGGCTCGCTATGCCCCCCTCTCTGCCTTCCTCTCTGCCCCCCTCTCTGCCCCCTTCTCTGCCTCCCTCTCTGCCCCCCTCTCTGCCTTCCTCTCTGCCCCCCTCTCTGCCCCCTTCTCTGCCTCCCTCTCTGCCCCCCTCTCTGCCTTCCTCTCTGCCCCCCTCTCTGCTCCCCTCTCTGCCCCCCTCTCTGCCCCCCTCTCTGCCCCCCTCTCTGCTCCCCTCTCT
>KN478999.1:0-15407 GCA_000787095.1 Periophthalmodon schlosseri | reverse complement strand
TCTTTCCCTCATTCGAACACTGCAGATGATCGAACATAAACCCTGGTGTTTTAGGTGTAATAATGACAGGATTTAGCCTTTATGTGGAGAGCCGTATTGTTTGTCAGGCTCCTTGAATGCATCCTGTGCCTTTATCACCCTCAAACAGCGTGGCATGTTTAATTAAAAAGGGATCAATTGGACTGAAGCCTATTTTGTGCCACCTCCAACTAATTGCATTTTAAATACTTCTTTATTTAGCATCCAAAAGGCAGAAATCCAATGCCGATCTTTGTAATGGATACACTTTTGAGGTTGAACTCACTGAAGAAAAAACAAAACATAAATAGCTCTGTTCCCACTGTAGTTGCGTGTCTTCTTGTTCACCTTTAAACTTGGTTCCCAGGCAAACCCATGCATTTAAAAGTAAAAGTTTGTCTCAGTTCTTGGCTCAGGCCTTGTTAGAATGCCATCTCTTCAGTGTGTCCTAATAAGCGTGATGCCCCCCCCACAGTCCCAGCTCGGAGGCACCCGGTTGTCAGCACCTATCCCTGTAATGGCTGTTCAAACAGTGCCCTGCTCGCCCCGTCGCCTCTGTCACAATTCATCTCACACTCTGGACTCCAGTCGGGCACCGCTGCCAAAGTCTGCACTCTGGAATGAGGATCTATATAATGTTGTTTGTTTGGTGTATGCAACAAATCAAAGCGTAATATAACAGGTATAAAATATCAAGTGGAAAATATACGCTTGTTTGTAAAGACGACACAACATTATGCTGAACAAAACAACTATAATCACTATCTGGTTTTTGTATATGGATAAAATTTGTTAGAGATGAGATATTCCCCAAAAATCACATATTTCATACACAATCCTTTTGAATATTTGTTTAAATCTTTGAAACAAATGACACAGAGATTCAGCGTTTCCTTCTGAAAAGAGGTCTGGATTTGCTGTTTCTATGGGAACTAAATATATGTAGTATTGTAGCATTATAATGGGTGAGAATGTGGATATTTATCTTTGCTGTACAGTTTTTATCATTATTTTATATCAAGTTAAATTAACTCTTGATCTGCTGCATGTAGAAAACATTTTATACATTTAACTCAGCATTAAATTGGCCGTTGTGACATTTTGTTTAAATCTTTAATAGGATCGGCTCGAGCAGCAAACAGGTCAGAGATCATGATAAACTGATCCGATTATTAGGCCTATATTGTATTCCTCCTTCAGCTTCTCCATGACAACACAGAGGTCACATGGTCACGCGGCACTCAGAGGTGGTGCGTGTGTGTGCGCGTGTGTGTGTGTGTGTGCACGTGTGTGTGCGTGTGTGTGTGTGTGAAGGTCCAGCTGAGGTCACATGGATCGTCTGCGTCTTTATGTGAGGCAGGTTAAAGTCCAGCTTCGCAGTTGCCAGTTGCTAACCTTAAATCATAAGACATTTTCATCTCAATCTGTGTCTAAAGGAACTGACAGTTAAGCTCGGGGCAATGTGCATGCACAAAACTGGCAGAAATAGTATGTGATAAAGAGACGTTTGGTCAGAAAGGACGAGCCCGAGGTGTATGTCCAAGTTTAACTCGATGGGCCCTAAAGTGAGCGAGTGATTGGTGGTGTTTGGAGGGGCCAATGGTGCAGAATGGGAGTCTTGTTTTTGTCGGTCTACCTCAGGGCAGATGTGGCTACAACTGCAACTTACCACCTCTGAGTATGGGGCAAATTAATAATGCAAAGAATTGAAAAGTAACTTAAAGGGCCCATATTACTATTATTACCCTATTTTCTGATCTATGTTATAATCTTTCCTCATAACAAACAGACCTGGAGTTGTGTTTTGTTTCATTCGCACATGTTTAACACACAAACCCTGCATATTTAGGTTGAGTTCTTCTCTCAAACTGAAAACACTCTGTTCCACCTTGTGATGTCACGTAGTAATACAGAAAGTGCTCCGCTGTGTTTTTAAACTCCACACACCTTCACTGGAATCATCTACATAATTTCAGCCCTGGAATTCACAATCTCTACTGAACTAAAGGTAAAAGGAGCTGTTAACTTGAAAACTACCACTTCATGACATCATAAGGTGGAGCAGAGCATTTTGCGCTTTGGAGATGTAGACCGACTAAAAATAAAAGGTTACTCAATCATGTGTGAATGAAACAAAACACAACTCCAGGTCTGTTTTTGAGGAGGTAACAACATTATAACATGGCTTAAAGCTCACAAGAGTCAATTTTGTTTAATATGGGACCTTTATAGGACCTTTACCAAAAATGGGAAGCCTGGTTCTAAAATATTGTCCGCCACACACTACAGGATCATTTGCTCGATTTAGGACCCCCACTTCGGTTAGGTGTCACCCGATTTAGGATCCTCGTATGCGATTTTTACGCCGCAGTGCTCCTCGTGTGTGGTGTCCGAGTGATTCTGAGCTGTCGTAAATCCGTAACCACAAAACATCGCCATGGCAACAGCCAATAAAATAGACCATCGGGGGCAGACAGAGTGACAGACACAGAGGAGCAAGATACAAAATCAGGAGATGGCGAAAATAATTTAAAGACGACTTTATTATTCACCTCTCGTAAAGTTGTTAAACTGCAGCATCTCATCCATATTATCCATTAGTAATGACACCCAGTCCACAAAACAGCACTATTAATCCAGTTTGAAGCATTGTTTAAAAAGTAAAGAGGCGAAAGTAGTTCTACAGATGTCTGTTTACATAAAACCACAGAGTGAGGATCAGGGTGAAGCTGCTGCAGATTAGCAACAGTGACCCTACTTCCTGTGTCATTTATCTCCAGCCTTCTGTGCATTAAAAGCATTTATCTGAACTATTGCACCACATTCACTAATAATAGCACAGTTTTGACTTGTATCTAAACTAGAATTGCAATGCTCTGATCTCAGAAACACTTCAGAGTCTCAAAGACGTCGTTTTATTCTAGACAGGAAACAGCTGACGCGAGGTGTGCTCACAACTTTTAGCTTGTGGTGCACGGACTCTTCGCTGCCATATCCCGCTGCAGTCTTTACGCTCTGAGATTAAAAATTTTAGCCAATTTTCTTTGTGTCTGCGGTCTGTGCTTTTTGTCACACGTTTAAAAATCATTTAAGACAGAAAAATCCTGTAGTGAGTGGTGGGCTTTAATCAGCTTGTTGTAAGGACTAGTTGTGATGATCAAAAAAGATGCACTATTTACATTTCTTAGTTTAAATGTTATGCTGGAAAAGTTATAACATGAACTTTGGCCAACCACAACTGTTTGACATTGCGTGGTTAAGACTGTATATATAAATGGACATAGCTAACCTTCTAGCCGCTGCGTTCCAAATAGAAAGTGAGCATGGGTGCGCTTCCAGCTCCATCAACTCTGGCTCCAGTTCACCTTCTATTGAAAAACCTTCGCCCCTCTCTCCATAAGTGCTGCTGTCAGGTTCGTCATTTTGGTCTTAAAATGTTCATATTAACCCACTCTACATGGTCCTGGTATGTTTATTTCGCTATTGTGTCCGTAAATCAAGATATGAACATTAATAACAGACAAATCAGGCACCTTCTTTCCTCGAGGTTCCTCCCTCTTGCATAAAGTTCGATTGACAGCGTTGCTAAGCGCCTGCTCCCTGCTAAACCAGCGGTGCGGGCGGGAAGAGGCGTTACCTTCAACAGCCTCGCTCCGGATTGGCTCTTTGGTTGCTATGATACACACGGTCGGAATTCCAAATATGGAACTCTGCTCCAAATTCGCCGCTATAACTGCTCTAGCCTCGATGAGCTTCATTTGACTGGAGCCGAACGCTATGGGTGACGTCACACTCCCTTAGTCCACTTCTTTATACAGTCTATGGTTAAGATTCATCACATGTTCTGCTTTATCACAATAATAACTTTTGCCAATATATCATATGCAGTATAATATAAACATTGACCCTAACATATGCTTGTGTTTGCACTCTTACCCTGCGTTTATTGCATAGGAGGGTAATAAATTTCATCACTAAGGCACAACACAGTAGTTGCCCTTCTACTGTTGAAGAATGGAGGGAGCTAGCCCATCAACGGCAGAAGCATTTACATTTAGCGTGACTCTAGGACAGCCCTCCGCCTCTTCATTGTGCATTAGCGTGTGTGTAGATAGTGAGCCTGAATAATTATGAGGGTGAGGAGGTTAAATGGACTGCCCTGTCCTAACCATCGTGCCCTTGGGCCCAGCATCCAGCCACATAACACAGATACGAGAGGCATAACCACAGAGGCAGATCAGAGAAACCCAAGCCTGTGTTATGCTATACAGAGCGAACATGAACACTTATTATCTGCCTAGTTAAACCTGGCATTGTGAGCGGTCACATACGTAACCTTTATCAAGAAAACGCAGAAAGCTTTTTTTTTTTCTCTATTTATGGACTCCAAGGAGCTAATTAGCAGCTCTTTGTTTTTATGTTTATACAAGTGCACTATGGAACAAAGATTTTCAGGCAGGATAAATACAATTGTTGGTTGTTTTGAAAAGAATGCGTGTTTTTGTAGAGTGACTATAACAACAGGTCCAGATAAGATGGAAAGATAGTGTTTTATTAGATTGTTTACTAGATGTTTTCAAGATGGATGTAGTGCTCTAATATCAACGGCTGTTTTGGACAAGTTTTTGAAATGCTTTATAACCATATAGACCATACTTCTTGTCTTGTAGTAAAAGTAAAGTCCATACACAGCCCCAGTTTGTGCTTTTTCCCTGGCTACAATTCATAATTTATTTATTTATTACTCATGACATTTGATTTTGTTGGCGTCAGTTTAAAGAGTCAAAAAACAAAAATAATCAGACAATTAACATAAATACATGTTCCAACTGTTATGTTCTTTGTCATTATCAGCATGAACAAAAGGAACAGGAAAAAATAAATCTTATATTGACAGGCAAGATGGTGCCAGTCTGCTTTACTAAAACTATTGTTTGCTATGACATTGCTTTGTCTTTTGTGTCAAGATATCGTAAAACCCCACCTCTTCTCTCTGGCATTTGGTTGTAGCTAGGCAGGATATTTTGGTGTTTTATTGTTTCATTGTTCTTTGCCTATGTGTCGTATTTTATGTATAGCTGTTTTGTTTGTTGTTGTTTATGTGAAGCACTTTCGGCAGCTTGAGTTGTATTTTAAATGTGCTACATAAATAAAATAATTGAACTGAATTGTAAACCCTGCTCCTTTCACAAATCATTCAAATAAACATTACAAATCAGACCATTATCAGATGATTATAGAAATGTAAATAGCTATCCACGTGTATCAGTTTCCTGTTTATAAGCAGCATTTAAAACAAAATTATATAGACACTTTTCACCATTTAAAAGATATAAAATATTGTTTTGATTTGTTAATTACCATGGAAACGCTGCCCATGGATACCTGTGAATATCTGTAGAGAAACTTAAAATTTACTCCAAATACTACTGCTGCTCTAAAAATGATAAATGCACTGACACATGCGTGTGCTGTTGTAGAGAATCAGATCATTGATGTTACGTGACATTTCAGGCCTTATACTTTCCTATTTTAATTTAAATGTAAATGATGTCTTTTTATTTAAATCTCAAAATAGCAGAGCATCTCTTCCTACTGAAAATCGTATGCACATTGGTTTTGTTTTTAGCCAACACAACAAAGTCATTATTATATATTTATTGAAGCATCTTAGTTAACTTTGTTTATCACACCTTCTTAAACACCTAACTTTTGTCTGTACTTTTAAATGTTTTTGTTTGTCATTTGCCAGGTGGTCTCTGCTGCCCACCTGTCCCACTTTCTGTTTCACTTCATCCCACCACTTTGTAAACTGTGAAAAATGTGATGCCAACTTTATCTACTAAGTGTATCCTGGTCCAATTACAGGAGCGGGTGTGGAGGCGCGCAGTGACTCTGCAGGATTTAAAATTACCCGCCTGGTCTCTGCATATGGAGCAGATGTGAGCCGCTGATAAAGACTAG
Source organism: Periophthalmodon schlosseri (assembly GCA_000787095.1). NCBI lineage: Eukaryota > Metazoa > Chordata > Actinopteri > Gobiiformes > Gobiidae > Periophthalmodon > Periophthalmodon schlosseri. Next base: position 9,425 of record KN478999.1, on the reverse strand, counting down.
CCTTCGGTCAGTCCAGCCCAGCTGTTTAAGAAGACGCCAGTTGTTTCGTAATGCCACACATGCACACACATGTTGGGTTTCCATGCTTCCTGGGGACATTACATTGATGTAAATTCATTTCCTGGAGACTGATCCTAACCATATTACTTGCCTAACTTCAACCTATTTTAACCCTTATCTTAACTGTAAAGCATGTTGTTGATTTAATAATAAAGGCTTTACATCGTGGAGACCTGATTTTGTCCCCATGAGGAAGGCAGGTCTCCGTAAATTCAGATTTGAGTCCCCAGAATGTGATGAATACCCGCCCACACAACAGTAGCTTGGACACACTGTAATAGATGTTTCTATGGCGTGAGCCTAAGCCCTTGCCGCTGTCAGACACACTTTCCTCTCCTCGGTAAAGCTCTTTGCACAAGGCCCAGCTCATCCTGAGTGTGAAATACACCCTGCACCCTCTATTTCTGTACTGGGATAAACCATATGTCCCTCTTACATTTACGAATGTTTGAGTAAAATAAAATGATGGGACTGAACAAATAATTACATCCGCACTTACGCAAATTGCAATATTATGAAATGTCAAGTCATAAAAGGCTATGATTAAACATAGTGCTTCAGTTTAAGTTTGTCTTTCATTTATTCCTTCTTATTAATGTCAAGTATGCCTTTAATACTGCCTGCACTTCCGTTGGTCTTGGTTTTATAGTACAGCACAGACAAAGACTACAAAACAGTCCAATGTTTACCATTAATAGAGGAGACAATGGTGGCCTCTAGAGATCGACTGATATGGGGTGTTTCATGGCTGATGCCGGTGCTGATTGTTTAGGATCCAGAGCAATCAATGGCCGATAAGCTCTGCCGATATTTTTGGGCTGATTTTGATCATTTTCCCCAACTAATGCAATTTACTACAATCTCACCCACAGCCCCTTTTTTTTTTACTACAAACCTATAAGAGAGTGGCCTCCCATAGTCTGCCACTGTACTACACCCAAGCTAAACATTCAAATGGTAATACGAATGATGAATGATAGAAGAAGTAATAGTAACTCATTTAAAGTCAGTGTTTTTTTGATCAGTAGAGGCAATAAGCGACATTTATACTCCAAAAATTGTACATTTAAATCAAATATGAAACGCCTGTGCCACCATAATCTCCAGATAAACCTGTGGGAAACACTTCAGTCGGACTCAATGGTACAATTTGCTAAAGATTATATGGAGGCCTGTTCTACAAAACATTAATCAAAACTATTTCTGTGTATTATATTCTTACTATTCAGTTTATGATGGATGGCAAGACACTTATCCCACCTCGCCCTCTGTCTGTGTACACTGGTGTATGAGTGTGTGGGAACAGGTGGTTCTGACATGCTGTTCATTTTCCTTGAGTTATTTTACTATCCTAAACCTGGTTTTATTTTGGAATTAGTGTAACCCTGTGTGTGTTTGTGTTTTACTTTCTGTCGTATTGATTGCTTGGCCCTAATGCGTTTCAGCTGTGTCTCGTTCCTCTGTGTGTGTGTGTGTGTACCCTGTGTTCTCCGCTGCCCTTTGTTGGCCCATTGTCAGTGTCATGTCGTGCAAGTTTTCATTTTTGATTTTTTTTGTGTTTAGTTTTACCCCTGGTCTTTGGTAAAGTTTACATTGAAGAACTCTTTCAAGTTTCAGTCCTGTATTTTTGGGTCCTCCCTCTGTTTAAAACATGACTTTGAGTCCCTTGAAGGTGGAAATAAAAAAAAACAAAACAACTGACCACCAAATGTGAAATGCATGGTGGGATTGTTTTGCCAGATAAAGCCACATCCGTATTTACTCTGTTTCTCAGTGTGTCTCTGTATCTTAGTCGTCTGTCTGAGGATTGTGAGGAGAGTGTTTATACTTATCTGTCAGCACAACAGGGACATGTTGCCCAAAGAGCACCGTAATACATTGTGACAAGGCCTTTATTTCCTATGATATCATACCCCAAACCACCGTGAGCTGGCTCCGCTATAGACAATGATTTAGTGGACTTGTGTGTAAGTGCTTTGTAATACTCCGTGACGTGTATTTATATATAAGGTTTCAGTACGGGTGACAGTCGAGGAAGTGAGGTCGATGGGGCGGAACCTTTCCTCTTGTTTTGCGTTTCCCTTAGGATCAATAGAGCCACGCGCCAGAGCCCATACCTGTTTGGAGTCCAGATGCTCTCTGTCATATACGCTTTGACTATTCGGTGCGCGTTCAGAGACAGAGCTGTGCCGCTGGGATGCCACACAGGAGACACTCAGACGCTTTACACTTTTGTACACACAGAGTCTAAACCTCAGGTGCATAAGGCTGGCTCTGCAATGTGCTAAAATAGGATGTTATTCAACCAAACGGAAAATGATGCATCTTTCCTTATCCCCAAATGAATTTCATCAACTGTGAACTTTCATTTAGAGCTATTAACCTCTAAGGGATGTGAAATGTCAATATTTTGTCCCTCAGCGTTAACTCACACTGGCGAGACTTGATTGCAGCGATGTCCTGTTATTGGTTCATCCAAGTCACTTTAATCTAAATCCTTTCCTTCTCTCACAAACTATAGTCTTCATCTTACAACTGTTCTTGACATAATGTAGTTTTTGTAGATCGTGTTGTCTGGGATACAGTGTCCTTGTCAGCTATTTCAGCATATCAGTTTTACAGGTTTTTTGCTAGTATCAATCAGTGTCTTTCCCACATTCAACTGCCTTTCTCTTCGCAGAGTATCCTATTTTTATTTTATTTTTTTACGACTAAAACAGCAGAGGTAATGAGGAATGATATTTCGTACCATGCTGTGTTACTATCCTCCAGATTCTCAGAAAGCATGACACAGTTGAATCTGCTGTATCCTTTCCTAATGGGCCCATGTCCATGTGTCTGGTTCTGTTATTTTGCCAATGTGTTTAAATATACATCTCTCACTTGAAACTCTGTAAAAGAAAAACATCTGAATAATACTATTTGAACGAATGCCAGATTTTCATTTTGTTCGTGTGTCTGTACTTGAGCGGAGAGAAAAGTATAATTTTACTGATGACACTGCAGAGGATTTTTACTTCTGTTTTTACCTCTTTCACAACAGAGTCTGAAGAACATTACACATTAGCACACTCTGGTTATCTATTTGAAAGATATTACGGTCAGTCTTTAGATATGCAATTTCCTACTGCTTTTATTCTTGTTTTGCATCACAAACTGAATCACTGTTTACTTTTCTATTCTGCTCACTTAGGCCGCCATGACCAGAATAATATGAGTTTAATAGCCTTCGATTTACAACAGCGCTACTTGTTGTAAGAGTCTGTGATATAGATAGACCTGCATGCGGTCTCACTCATTAGTCCGTAATTGTGCTTAGGAAGGACTGAAGTCTTTTTAGTTTGGATGTATTTGATATTTGTGACTACGCTACCAAATAAACCCTCGACGTTGATCTTTCACGACGCATTCACTGAACTCTGACCTATGTTTCAGATACCGACCTGAGGCGACACATGAGTGCATCAGCGGTGAATAAGATCCGTGGATGCCGATTGGACAGTTGAAACATGTACTAACTATGTCTAAATTAAAACCCATTCCTTCATTTTACGTTCACCCATAGACTTTGGTGCAGTACTCACTTGTTTTGGTGCTTGGAGCCCTGGAGGTGCGCGTGGTACTGCTCAATAGAGTTGAGGACGACACTGCAGACATTGCAAGAGTAGCTACTGCGTAACCCTGGAAACACATACAATGGAAGATAATACACTTACTACATTGATACATAGCCATGAAAAGCAGAATAAAAACACCAAACCTATGCTAGTTATTATCAGCCGGCGAAGCAGCGGGACCAAAGAGGATATCTATAAAAACTGAAAGAGTAGTTCTGCTGTGTAAGTGCTGGGTAATTTTCCTAATTGGGGTGCATCTGGATAAGATTTGATTGGAGTGATCATTAGAACAAAGCCTGTTGCCTTTTCAGATCTTCAGCCCACTTGTATTCTTTCTTGCTGTGTCTAATGTAGCCCGTTTATGGAATCGCTTTAGTAAAAATTGTCTGGGGGTCAAAAATAAACAAGACAATACTCCATCTTGTATCTTCTTTTAGAGCTTGGTATGTTCCACAGATGTGTATATAGGGGAAAAGATGGTTGCAAATGAACAGAGACACAGATGTTAACTAATTAGAGGGTTTGCAGGTGGTCGAGATGAGGACCCAAAAATAGCTGGTTGAAGATGCAGACACTGACAGCTAATGGAATGGGTGTGAGCGTGCTAGGCTAAGTGCACGTGGAGAGAGTGTACGTTGATGAATATGCAGTGTATTTTTTTTTCCTTCTTGGCAATCGTACTCTTTCATTTATCATCATTTTATCTTTGCTTTTGTCCCAAACAATTGTCTGACTATTTTTGCTTTTCCCAAATTTTGCACAATGCCTCTCTTGACAGTGCACTCTGTCTGAGGAGGAACAACATGGACACTTCAGGGTTGTTTGAGAAAATAGTGTGGAATTAATTGCTTGAAGGCGCTCCGCAGCTGTCCTTGTGTGATCTTTTTTTGTTCAGATGTGTGACAGTAAATGTATGTGGATGTGCAATGCTAAAAACTAAGGCTTGTGTTTGTATATAGGTGCCCTTTTCTCAATTGTCTCATCTGTCCTTGAGATTTATGAGTTGTCGGGGTTTTCCATCACCTTTTGACCTTTTGTGGTGGTAATTGGCAGAGTATGTAGCGCAGATGAAGTTGTAATACAGTTAGGAGTGGTGGGAGGTCATTTAGCCAGGGCTAGAACTGCATAATGTGGCATATCCGCTCCCTGTTGTCTCCGAGTCGCGCTGTTTGCTGCAGGGGTGATTAAGGACATGAAGTCATTTACAACAAAGTCATGGCTGAATTAGGCACCGGAAGGAAGTGCAGTCTCGGATTTGATGTTGGTATTTGGATCAAGCAATAATGAAGTCATCTGTGTGTCAACAAGGGAGGCAAAAATAGTACAACAGGGATGATCCTGCGATAGCCTTTGTGTCCACAGTTTAAGCAGGTTTGTCTGTTTACACCAGTTGGGCCTAATACTATGACCACCTGCCTAAGCTCTACATTATCATCATCGACGTTAAACCAACTTGAAAATGCATGACAAATATTCCCTGGTTTCTTCTTTGTACCTCATTAGACTTTGAAGGTGTAGACGCGACACAATTGCCTATAGCCATCCCTGGCTCTCACCAATCCCGCTCATATCATTTTGTATGGTCAATCTGTAGTGCATGTTTTGTCACAAAAGGTCACAAGCTGTTTGTGCCACTCCCAAGCCCAGTTTGCACAAAACCTAAGCCAAACCAATATGTGACTCACTGCACAGATAGGAGGCGGATGATTTGATGTGGTGACTCAATAAAGGACAAGAAAATGCAAAAAGAAAACTGTTCACAATGTGCTCCCAAAAAGTCTGACTAATGTCACCCCCACATTGGCATCTTGGTGGCATTCAAGCTCCAGAAACATGTATGTTTTATTTGACAATACACCATGACCATTGTAGCGGTGTTTTGGTTAATAAAGCAGAGCTGGCAGGAGACCATGCAGCGCCTTAATCCATGTTAATTACATGCACAGGGCGGGTGCCCCTGATGTGTGACAGCCCACAGGGGCCGGCTGTGTGGGTTTGCAGCGTTTGTGCGGTTGCTCAAAGCCTTGTTAATTACACAAGACTCTCTTCCAAACGCACAGAGGAGACAGACAGGAGCGATGAGGGGAGGGTGGTGGTAATGCACAGCCTTGTGGCACTGCCGGCATCTTTGGTGTGGAGCCACACAAACGCTTGTCACTACAGTAAAAGGCTACATTAGCCACACAAAAATAAGATTACTGCACCCATAGCCTTGTACGCTGGGTTCTACAGTGTGTAGCACACTCTCACCCTGGCCCCAGCAGCAGTAATGATCCATTTGGAGCGAGGTGTTCTGGGCCTCTCAGTGGAGGCTCTGCCAGGCTCTGAGTGAAGAGCCTTATTTGTGCTTCTCTTGTGGGATTTCTGGTAGTGGTCCGAACAGATAATTGTCAGACCCTCTGTAGAGCAGCTTTAGCCCTGTCAGTTCACACAGAGAAAATGAGCCTCACCACCACCCCGCGTGTAAATAGAAACATTTACTATATCGTTTTCCTCTAGCACAGATAAATGTGTATTATCATTCAGGTCTGTATTCACTGCAGACACTGGAGAATACTTAATGGAGATATTGCTGGCACCATAGGTTTTAATGTGTTTTGGAATATTACAATGAATCAGATTCAAACGCAGGCCCACTGAGATGCAATCAAACCCCGAATGTTCTGTGAAGACTTGACAATGCGTCTCTATGGAAATACATCACTAAAAAACAGAGCAGAGAGAGGCGGCAGGATTAGGGCGAGAGCCAGACTGAATCCAACCGGAATTTTACCAACAACAAACTTTGAGTAACTTATAGAGACTAATTAGTTGTGCAGCGAGTGACAGTAATAGGAAAGACCATCTGTTTCAGCCAAAAGTACATACGCAGGAAGCCAGCCATGTTTTTGAACTATTACTTAAAAATAATGAGCAGATTGTTTAAACTCTGGAGCTTAGGTACTAGCTCCGTTTGTGTTCATCTGCTGTTCATCTTGTGGAACTGTTAAATATTTATTAAAGGGTATTACACCTGAGAATCTAATAGATATCCACACAGAAGCACTGGTTGTGAAGAGATTTAAATATTCATCAACTTTATTTAATAAATATCTGTAGAGAATTGGCTGCGTATCCTCACTAGTTCAACAAACAGGACTTTCAATCAAGGTTTCTGAAATGTTGCTAAAGGTAGGAAAGAAAAAACAGCAAACTCACAGAGCTGATGTATTGTTGATGTTTAGTTTTCACCAGCGTTAGTATTAGCTGTATAGGACATGAGCATATGTTTTATATGTGTGGGTTTAGTCAGTGGGTCTGTCTGAATCAAGGAATGTGTAAACGATTCTGGCCCGATGCAAAATAAATGGGACATTGAAGATACTAGTATTGACTAAAACTTTTAACCTTAAATCTTTTCCATTGTGAGACAGATGACACAATGATTTGGCTTTAGACAGAAGTTTCTAAGGTGCGTGAATAACTGCAGGTGGAGGGTGTCACTTGCCTGTCTCCATGGAGATGTCATCGCTTTGATTCTGCAGTAAGTCATTAAAGCTGCCTGTCTAGCATTTATTTAATTACAGATGTTTTTATTGTTCAAAATATCTTGAAAATCATGCTTTTATACTATAAGCGGGCTTGTCTTTCCACAGACCTGATGTGTAACTTGGCCTGGTGGCAGCACCTGCTTGTTTTTATGGAGCTAAGCACATTTTATACCATTAGGGATGAGACAATAAACAATAATATCGTTTATCGCGATAAAAAGGATATGGGACATTTTTTTTTATAATCGTGAGAATCGCCAACAAAGATCATCACCATTTTATCACCAAAATCTGCAGAAAATGCTTCTTCTCCATGTTGATTTCTTCTAGATAATTGTTGTTTGCACTTAAAGTACAACACTATAACGGTTATTTAAATATGGAACCTATTCATAATATTATAATTATTCATATCAAACATTTTTAAACTGTCAGCAGCTTAAATAATTATCGTGATATAATTGTTAATTATTTTGGACATGATAATCGTGACACCAAATTTCAACATCGTCCCATCCCATGAACATTCGAAAAGTAATAATATCACTATGGAGACAAGCAAATAGCAAACTCTCCACCAGAAAAGTTACGCAGTGCACCTGCCTATTGACTAGCATTAACCCCGAGCTTTCTCACTAATACTCGTCCCTTGGTCCTTCCTGGTCGGGGCAGGGCTGTGTGAGCTGGGACATCCCACAGTGAGTGTCCTCTGGGAGAGCGGGTCAGCGCTGTCTCCACACTCACCACAATAATCAATTACACACCACTTTCTCTGCTCCACTACTCCGGCCCCTCGCTCTCCAATCTCACTTCTTATCTCACCAACGCTCATCTCCAGCCAGTCTCCGGAGAGGGGGCACAATGCGCGGACTTGTCTTCGGGGGTTTGTGGACCTGTCATGATTTATGTAAAGACACAACCCAGCCGAGCGGGCTCCCTCCCTCGCCAACCCGCTCCGTAATCCATCTCCAAGGTTGGTCTGGCACATAGCAACGGAAAATATCCCCCATCGTCCCCTGTGCCCTGTCCGTGCAATTACACCGCAAAATCCAAGAGTAAAAAATAGTGATGATAGAAATCTCATGCGGCTTTTGAGGCAGGAAGAGACAAAAAAGAAATATTCAACAACTGCTAATAAAGGTCAGTAGCGTTCGTGCACACCGCCAGGCAGCACGGCGAGCTAAACAGGGGGGATATCGGTCTGGAAATAATTTAACTTAGCCTCGTGGGACGCCTTTGAGAAAGACAGATGAGACACGGGCGCCGTCAGGACCCCAGAGGTTTACACGGCGTTCTCCAAACTCTGAGCGGTGTGGACAAATGAGCCAAAGAACAACAACGCGAAGGGGAAACTAGAAGCCAAAGAGAAGCGAGGACAGAGACGGATGTGCGCTCTGTTGTGACTGTATTTCTCATCACACCTGCCTCCCCCGGCCCACCTGCCATCACCTCTCCCTTTGAGATCTTACCGGAGACTTCACGCCTCGAGAGCTGGTTAAAGACAATCAGATGTGAGAGAACAAGAGAAAACGATGACGATGAAGCCTGTCACAATAATTACTGTATGGACTTGAATAAACGATCAGTGGAACACGATCTCTTTGGACGGGAGAGTACTTTTTCTTTGTACCAGTGGGGAGCTCTTTGTTGTTTTCTTTACTGTGATATAATTTGAGCTGTAGAGGGTTCAATGCGTAACTTTTATGATTAATTCTAGATACAAACCAACTGCTCAAGTGTTTTTTTACAAGTTTTATGGGGGACATAATCCTGCTTTAGGGTTGCTGTGCCTATATTTTAATGTCTATATTTTCTTCAGCAGTATATCGCACTTGTATTGCTATATTTTCATATTCTTTTACTATACAGGAAGTACAGTGAATAAAAAATAAGTGCACATACCTTCACTTACTAGTCAAACTTATGTAAAATGGAAAACTTTGTGTTGTTGTGATATATTTATTTTCTTGGGATAACGATTATTGTGTCAGCCAATATTGCGACAGATATTTATATAAAAGTAGTAGCAGTAATAGTAGTAACAGCAGTAGTAGTAGCGGCAGTATTAGTAGTTGTAGATGTAGCAGTAGCATTAGTAGCAGTAGTAGCAGCAGCAGTTACAGTAGTAGTAGTACTAGTAGTAGTAGCAGCAGTGGTAATAATAGTTGTAGTAGTAGTAGCAGCAGAGGTAATTATAGTTGTAGTAGTAGTAGTAGTA
>JACM01008868.1:0-17749 GCA_000787095.1 Periophthalmodon schlosseri | reverse complement strand
TGATTTCTTCACACCAAGCTGCTTACTGAAGCCTCAGTCTTCCCAGCCTGGTGCAGGTCTACAATTTTGTTTGTGGTGTCCTTTGACAGCTCTTTGGTCTTGGCCATAGTGGAGTTTGGAGTCTGACTGTTTGAGGTTGTGGACAGGTGTCTTTTATACTGATAACGAGTTCAAACAGGTGCCATTAATACAGGTAACGAGTGGAGGACAGAGGAGCCTCTTAAAGAAGAAGTTACAGGTCTGTGAGAGCCAGAAATCTTGCTTGTTTGTAGGTGACCAAATACTTATTTTACCGAGGAATTTACCAATTAATTCATTAAAAATCCTACAATGTGATTTCCTGCATTCTTTGCCCCCATTCTGTCTCTCATAGTTGAAGTGTACCTATGATGAAAATTACAGGCCTCTCTCATCTTTTTAAGTGGGAGAACTTGCACAATTGGTAGCTGACTAAATACTTTTTGCCCCACTGTAGTTGGATTTTAGACCATTGCCAAAATTGCTCATTATTGTCTAAAATAATACTTCTGCAGGTGGCAAATCCCTGCAGCTTAGTTAAAAGCTCATATTTCCACTCCTGCCCTTGTTGTACTCACTGGTGTGTGGCCTGAGGGTGTCTGTACCTATTATATGTTACAAGCTCATTTAAAGGTAACTGAATGTCTCCATATAGATTATGTTTCCATTTTTCTCCTATGGGACCTCCGCTGCTGTCCTGGGTCACTGCGCTTGTGTTGTTTAATCCACTTGTTCAGCTTTGCACTGCAGATATTGCACGATTATGTGATGTGTGCATTACAGGCACTGATGATGCTGTCTGATGTGCCGGGTGTGCTCTGCATTGTTTCTATATGAATTAATGATTGTGATGTGCAGTGTCAGCAGTGGGGTTTGGATTTCACGCCTGGCTGCAGTCAACAGTGCACTGACAAATGCCATGATTAGATCTTTTCCTTTCTTGTCAGAACAATGATGACACAGGCTAGCATCTTTACTGCCTTTAAATTACTAAGAGGAAAGGAAATAATCGCTCGTAAGCTATTACTTACTCACAGGCTTATTGAGCTTTTATGAACAATATCTCTAAGCCATAACCAGTTTTGACACCTCAATGTTCCACAGTTAAGTCCTTGATAAAGTACAGTACATTTGCTTTGGTTAACTGCTATTTGGGAAAAGTGCTTACAATCTACAACATTCCAGCATTACATCATATAACCCAACAGTCTGATTCAGAAGGTCCACCACAAGATATAAGCAGATGGGACATTTTTCATGCTTTTTAAACACCTATTCAACCTAATCCAACTCCAATCACAACATGCGCTTCCTCACAAAAAAACACGTGAACGACTTTGAAATTGGACGGTGACAAAAATATAAATTTTACTGGACCCGCCTTTTGAGGCTATAGAGTCAGTATCACAGCCAAGTCAACACCGTGCATTCTCCTTATGCTCACAGGGCCCACATATGCCACATTCAGCAGCATGGCTCACAGGCACAATGTAAGCAGAAATGGGTGCCTTATATGAATCCAGGTTTGTGAATTATGCAAATTCTGGTGAGATGAAAAACGTAGGTGTCAAGGCAGTGACATCTGAGGTAAATGCTCACAAAAAGGCTGTACTTAAAGGCTGGGCCAAATCAATCCACATTTGTAGGCTATTGTAAGTTTAAAAAGTTAAACTTACTCTTTTTTTCAAGATCACATTGAAGTCAATTTTTACCACGCCTTTACCATCCTCTTTCTGCTGTCGTGTTTATAAGAAAATAGAAAAAATAGATGACTAACGAAAACACTAAACATCACTTTAAAGCAAATAAGACAAGTACAGTGAGTGCATCAATGGATCCTGTGTAAAATCAGGTCTAGGACAAGTGAATATCATTACAATACACGATCAGCCTCTTACTGTCTGAAAATGTATTTCACACGGGGCTTGAATGAAATGTCCCAGGCACACTGATTACAAAAATAAAAGTCCTTTATTATTCCAAATAGGACACCAACGCGTTTTGACCTATGGAGTTTGCTTAAAAGATGTTAAGAGGCATCACATGAGAGAGTCGCATGAGGCCTGAGCACAATAACAATTTTGACATAGATATATAAGTAGAACATATGAGGTGGACAAAATCCATGTCAAAACTACATGCCTTTCTTCATACTTGGTCACTTTGACATGGATCGTACCACAACATACCGCACCATTATATACAGACAATATAATGAAACCAATATTGTTCACAAACAGGTAGAACACCCGAGACAGTAGAATAGGAAAAAAAAAGACAATAGAAGAAAATAAAAGAAAAACAGTTCACATGGCTCTGTTTATAAGCATGGATTGTTATAGGTAAACCTGAGAAATCGAGATTTTAAAGATGTCTTTGAGCTACCAACTTACAAAAAACAAATACACCAATTTTACACAGTCATTTGGAAGCAATTCCATGAAGCAATTTGAAACAAACAGTGCAGAAAATGGCACTCCCGTTTTAAAAAAAAGCTATGCATTTTATAGTATAGAATGTTTATACTGCTTACTGCTTGTTCTCTAGGCTCTTCCTTGGGTAATAGTGGAAGGAAAAGTTTGTTGTAATGGAGTAATCTAGGGACACAGTCAGATAGGACAGGCTTGAGACAGGCCTGGTATATAAACCATAGGCTCCTCTCCACACTGCAGCCCTGACCACTCTCCCTCAAGAAGGAAGTCCGGATCAAACTTTGACTCACGTTTTGAGCTTTGGTTTAAAAAATGAGTCGGACTTATCCTGCGGAAATCCCCCCAGGTCAGTACGGCCCTCCTGAGACCTGTCTGAGCTGCTTTATCTTACAGCACTCAGAAGAAAAAGAGGCTGGGGTTCTGCTGCGGAGCCCCAGCGCTCCTCTGGTCATATTCATATATATGTATGTAATTTATGTCAAACTAGGAGTGTTGAAAAAAATCGATTCTTAAAATGATCATGATTCTATGTCTTCGCTATTTTGGATCGATTCCAAATTCTGAAAAAAATGTTTTAAATTATGTTAATAACAGTGTCTCCACCACGGTAAAACGTTCCCAAAATTAAAATTCACGTGACATTGCCTTTGTGGAGTTTACATACATTTCTTTTCATCAGTAAACTGGGAATAAGCCTGTGCGTTGTATTAAATGCATTTAAAAACATGTTATGTCATCAGAACAGTTGTTATAGTGTTAAGTCATCGTTTGCTATTGGACTCTACACTGCTACACGCTCCGGGTTGAAGAGGACGGGGGCTGTCTCCGAGCACACTGACAGACACACACACACAACACACACACACCATGTGCACACCGCACACAGCACGCGCACACACAGCACGCACACACACAGCACGCACACACAGAGGAGAGACGAACGGGACATCCGTGCTACCTTGAGTCACTTTTGCTCTGTGGTTTGTTTGCTGTGTTATTGTTAGCAGCAAAGGGAAGCTAATGCACCAGCTGGACCTTTAACTCCTTGTTATCGTTTATCGTAAATTAAATTCAGATGAAAATTTTTATAATTTTTACCTAGACCTATGTATAAACCTATGTATTTATGTTTAATCACTGCAGTATGAATGAACTGGGCCTAGATAATGATTGAATAGATCTAATATTTTTATTCAATTATGATCTAATAAAATTAATTGCCTACAACTAAATACAATTTCAGGTACCTTCTTGTTCTTCTTCTTCTTATTCTTGCCTGATTTAAGAGTAGTTCTGTTTTATATGGATGTACAGTTTACAGAAAAGATTATTACAACAGGAAACTTGAAATTTGTAATATAAATAATTTTGAATGAAAAATAGCTTCAGAATAGAATTTGGAATCATTTTAGAATCTGGAATTGTTTTTGAATCAAATTGGGAGCCCAGTAATCAAATTCGAAGCGAATTGCCAGGGACTTAAGAATTCACATCCCTTCCTCACACCGTCCAGATTTCACTATGAGGTTAAACATCAGGGTGCACAATGTAATGTTATTGTATGGGCAAATGTCTGCATCTACTATGAGGCTTGCATTGTGAGGCAGAAATGAAAGTGTTGCTGTTGTATCACTGTAGTATTGATCTGTAGATTAGTAGCCTACAGCACATTTTTACAATATCACATTTTTTTTGCCAAATGTTGCACAGTCTGGCTGAAGGCATATTTTTGACAATAGCTCACTCTGCAGGTCCCACTTATGTTCAGAGATATGTGACATTGGACAAATGTAAATCAGTGGGAGTTTATGGAGCTAAGAACCCACCTTTGTACTACTATAAACACAGGGACCTTCAGTGTTTGAGCTGCACTGACTGAAGAGGCTCTTCATGGTGGCACCGGTCTCTCCTCAGTGTCACCGTTTCTGTTAGAATTACAGAGTATTACTGTTCCAGGTTACATATTCTGTTAGACAGAATAAGATAATGACTCATTTGTAATCCACTAATCTACAGTACATTATTGAAAGAACAACAGGGCCACCATTTCCAAATGGATGTTAGTATTTATGACTGCAGAGTTCATAATTATAGGGCCAAATAAACAAACTTGGCCTCAGTAATCCACTAAAGAAATGTATTATTATTTATTGCTTTTAGCACCTAATGCAGAGAGCATTTACCCTATAACTAGATGATGATCACATTGTGTAATTGGCTTTAATCAATTGGTCATTCAAGTACTTGTTATAAAGTAGCTTTGGTTGCAATTCCACAATTATGTCAACCATTTTAAAGCACTAGTTTTCTTGTGTAGTAACATCTACATATTTTTCAAACGTGTTTATGAGCTGTAAAAATAGTCCAGCTGCTTGTGTTCAGGTACTAAGTGTGTTGTTGGCCTTGAGTGTGACCTCCATCTTAAGGACCTCTCTAATGGCCTGCACCAGTGACTTCCTCCCCTCTCAGCATATTCCCTTACTGAGCTGCCATGGCCAAATCTGCAGGTTCCCCATTTTAACAGAGCTTTTCAATTTCACACCTCACTCTTCTTTTGGGCTATTGTTCAGGTGGGGTTTAAAATCATTTGCAGTATGCGCTAATTATGAGGTCGTCGATAGCATTCATGTATGTCTAATGAAACAGGCGGGGCTATAGGAGCTGTACTTGACATTAGAAAAGAAAGAAGGCGAGCTACCAACACGTATGGGGTCTGTGTATAAAATGCTTGCTTTAGGTTCCTCCACAAACAGTTGGGGATAGTATCCAGATTAACATTTGATGGATTTTCACAATAATAACAAAGCACCCCCATAAACCCCCTGTTGGCAAAACAGGGGTCATTGTTTCAATGGATGATCATTGACATATAGTTGAGATAACGGGAAGGACTCAGGGGGCACAGCAGGGGGCACCAGGTGAAGACGCCCTTTGATGGTATCATGAGTAAAGCACAAAATACTCACAACTAAAAACAGAAAATAATTACTTTTCTTCCACAAGGTCAAACTGTGTGGATAAATCAGCACAAACAAAAGATATAAGGAACAGAAACTGAACCTGATAACTTGTATACTTCACTTTTTGTATAGGCAACATGCAATGCCGTTATACAGTTGTGTTAAAGCCAGTTACAAAACATTGTAAAGGCAATTTTCCAAGGTCAAGCATGCTTTAAACTTGTAGCACAGTTTCTGCTATTGGAGGATAAAACATGTTCAACTCTCTGGCAATATTAGTTTAGCCTGTGTTTGTTGACTGAATACATGGATATGCATTTGTATATATTTATACAGTATGTCGCTCAATAATTAATGAAGTTTAATAGCCGGATGCCTCTTGAGATTGTATGTTTGCAGGCTGATCCCATTACTTTGAGATCAGCGCTGCAGGGCTAACATTGCTCAGTGCTACGACATGGCTTGTTTTGGATATGGCTCTACAAGATATTCATTTGAATGCACGAATGGTATCCTGTCAACAGATGCTATTAATGATTAAATGACACGCATGCATAAATTAAACACAAATGCTATGGGAGTGTGTGCGTTGTGCCGAATTTGAATTTGCAAAACCATCTGCAACACTTTTCAACTGAATGGCATGAAAAACAAATCATCAAACTGCGTTTTTAACGTTTTCAGAAATTAAATTGAAACCAGAGATAAGAAAAAGAATCAATAGTTGTGTGAATTTTAATAACTTTGAATTCTGAAAGGGAGAAAATTTCTCAGCATGATACAAATGAATTTCACAGTTCAGAGGATAGGCGGGTTTGGTGCACCCTGGTCTCCTGGACTAGTGTGGTCTGTCTGACTCACAGTTTGGGAAATATGCTAAATATAAAATATAGCTTATATTATAAAAATGATCTAAAATGGACCATTACTAAGATGGTGTTATAGTGTTGATTAGTACTTTGGTATGAATTCTAAGCTAAACACTGCAACACTCATTGCAGAACATCTTTGTAAAGATCTTAATTATAGGATTAGCAGTTTGCATTTTTTTATTTTTATTTTTTTACCAGAAGGATGCTCTGTTGTTATTGCCTGGCAAATTCAGAACGATATTTCTCTGTGTTTTTAATACAATGTGATGTCTGGTGGCCACATCCTTTGTTGCACCTCAAACCCGGTCAAAATCGTGCATCAGATTTGTTTTTGTCAGTGTCACATGTGAAAGAGCTCATTGGTCAGCTATGATTTATCTCACCTCAGATTAATAGAGTTTAGTGCTTCACAGATTGATTCTGCAGAAATCTGCAATGTTTTTCAGCCCCCTGTGATATTTTTTTCCTTTATTTTGTTCTGATATGGACTGACCATGCCTGTCCCTGATTGGCTAATCCACCTGTCAATCACGCCCATTTGAAAACGGGGAAATTCACCAGTGACCAGACTCACATGTTCATAAAGTACTGAAGTGTGTATGCTGGATCCCTGTTGTTAGCAGAGGATTACTTAATATTTTGAATGGTTGTAGTTATTTTATTTGATTATTCTTAGGGATGCACCAATCCAGCTTTTTCAGTTCCGATACCAGTTTGGATACTATAGCTTTAGATATCTGCCGAAATTAAATCAACCGTTACCAGTGCAGAGAACAATTTTTAGAGAAAAGTTCAAACATTATGAGACTTTCTTGGCCAACTGCGATCAGTCTTATTACATTATTTTATATGCCAAATCAGAATATAGCTTGGATCGATATTTGGATCCCAGTGTCGGATCTGAGAATCACTAATTATTGTTGCAGCACTACAAAAAAAAGTGCTCTTTTCTTCCAGTCATTGTTGCCATGAACTGGAAAAAACATTAGGGTTGGGCAATATTGACAAAGTGAATACTCCATTTATTTTTGATGCTCATTTTGTAGCCTTTTTGATTAGTGTTTGTAATAAATGAGATTCTCAGTATTGTAATTACACTTATCGCCAAAACAACCATTGTGATATTATCCATTATTATTATTAATTAATTATTATATTATCTCCCAGCGATTAACAATTAAACAAAATATTACATCTTTTGAATAGGAAAAAGTCATCAACATGTTGCATATATAACAACACCTGAAAAGCATGAATAGTGACATACCTGCGTGTTCTGCTCATACCTATCTAAAGTAATTAAACACCGTGCTCCCTCTCCCATTGCACACCTATTGCATAAGCTCTTACAATTCTTGGAGCTCTTTACGTCAGATAAGCTAAGTTGTATTGGCTTTGGTCTTCAAAGGGGCAGGTTTGATGAAGACTATAACTGATGAGGTGTTAGGTGCTGCGGGCCACATTCAGGTACGCTCCCTCTGATCACCCTTCACCCAGGTTACAGGCGCGGGCTCAGGCTCAGCCCAGAGAACAAGAAGTCTGACAGAAAACATGGCTCAACAACACTGTGTGGGTGTTGTAATGGAGCTAGACAGGGGTAAGAGAGGTTACATCTGATAGATATTTTTTCCAGCCGATACTGATATCCGATTTTGTCCTGATATTTATCGATGTTAATATTTTCACATCTCTGGCAAGGCTGACAAATTGAAGTTAAGTTGTTCGCAAATGAAACTTTTGTTAAACATAATAAAAACATAAGGTGTACATTTTATGACGATTGTGTTAGAATACAGCCACCTCTGTTCATTCTGTCCATTTAAACGCACTAGTATGTTTAGATGCACTCAATTGTTTCCTGAAGAACTGCAGACTTAAGATTTTCTTATTGCGACAGCTCAAGTTGTAGTTAATCTTGAAGCCCCAATAGAAATCGAACAGCAAATTATGTAGGTAGGTGTTTCAGCCTTTTTGTGGTGTTTTTTTTTTTTAAATTGGTTTGTCTGTCCAGACTTAAGAGCAGAGGAAACAGAGCTTTCTCCAGAGAAGGCCCCAAACTGTGAATTTCTCTCCCTCTGAGCATTAGATTAGCCACCTCTGTAGAGAACTTCAAATCTGTATTAAAAACCCACTTTTTTTGCATTGGCGTTCAACACAAGATGAGCTGAATATTTTTATTACAATCTGATTTTACTTAACATATGTATTTATTATGAATTTACTGTTCAGCCAAGTCCCTCTCCTCCAACGCACCTGTCGCCCAGTCAGGTGTGAAGAGTCTATAGAGAAATGAGTTATGAATTAGCTGTGGAGAAATTAGTAAAGATAAGATATTTCCCAGCTATAGCCCAAGAGTAATCTGATTCTTTAACATCATTTGGATTAAGTTTTTAGTTGTTTTTTTTTTTTTTTTTTTTTTAATAATCATGTTTTATGTGTTGTTAAATGAACCACAACCACAAATGGTCTGTAGAATAAATAACTGTTTAATCCTGAATCAGTCATTTTTAGGTCTCATGATGGCGCTGTGCTGCAATGGAAAGAACATTTAACTTTGAACTAAACTAAAATGTACCCACACCATCGCAAGATCACCTCGGGACCCCAATCTGCTGTACATCTCCATCTCAAAGCCACTAGCCACCCCTTTGGAGATAGTGAGGTATAGATCTTAGCCAAAGAAAAGAAATGGTTTGAGAGGGGAGTTAAAGAGGCAATTTTTGTTAGGAAAGACAATCCATCTTTGAACAGGAATGGGGGCTTAGACATCATTTATCTCCTATTTATATCTCCATCCTCAGACTTAAATCAAAACAAGGAAAACAATAGTGATGGCCAGTAAGATAATAGCTGAGAGCACCCATTAGGGGCCTGAACGGTTATGCAAATATGACTCGGGCACAGTCCACACTTAGTGTAGTTCAATAGACCTAGCCAACAAACAACTGTAAAAACTGTAAACAGATAGGTGGGTTAGTTTCAGTGTAGTTGGCTCCTCCCTTCAGACAGATATTTTCGTCCAGTTGACAGTTTTGCTTGAACTAAAAGGTCCCTGGTTCGAGAGTTAAGGAGCATGGAAAGATTTTAATTTGCCTTCACAGTTCGATCTAGTTAATAAAAGATTAAAAAAGAATCTTCCCCCACGCAATCATGACAAATACTCCTACTATATTTTGATGGACATCTTGGAGATTGCCTGAATTAGAGCTGTCTGAATGGCTATTGTGATATTTCTGGATATTTTTTGTGGCGTTTGCTCAAACTCGCATTTATTTTCAATGAATAAATGAATGTCTTCCTGGGTTGAATTCAACTAATGGTCTTCTGCCTTATCCCTGTTTTAGTTGAATGAAAGTGAATTGAAAGCCAGTGTGTGGAGGTCTCCCAGTGTCTTTTGAAAGCCCTGCGCAGAGTAATGACCATGTGTTTTTCATATCTTCTCACTTGTGCTGCAGAATATGTCACTTCTCACATTGGAATATTGATTTAGGCACACAACAGCTCAATACTCGTCTTTGATAAAGTACCCAATGTGATATTGCAGTGACATGAGGGAGTGATCGAATTACAGGATCAATACTCAAATAAAAAGTTCTTGTAATGACTTTCTTGTCATTTGTAAACTCCTTCAAAGAACTTTAAAAGTGTTTTCAATTTGCAGCCCAATATTGATCTTTGGAAATATTTCATTTATAAACCAGGAGGATTTTGTGTTGGTGATAACTGGCATTCTGCTTGGTTAATAATGTAAGTGAAGGCTGCACTCAGTAAGTGCTCAGCCCTAGTTGAACTACTCAATTTTAAGCAGCAGTTGGATAATAATTGTGTAATAATTGGTTTTCATTGTTTGTCCCTGATAAAAAGTGAAAGAGTTTCCAGATTTCATCTCGGGTCGTCCCTGGAGACCTGAGTGTAATGAGGCTGTGTCTCTTTGAATCTGTGTCAGTGTGTTGTGTCTGCTGCAGATTAAACACCATAATCTCCATTCTTGTGCTGATCAGCCAACAGTGTCCCAGGATCACCCTGCTCCACTACAACGAGCTCGCAAAGTTTGTTTAAATGTTTACTCATCATTTGTTTTTCACCTGAATATCTACATTATAATACAGTGAACAGTGATTATTTTGTAACAGCCACTAATGATGCATTCTTACATTTCACTATTGCCCTGTGTATCAGCTCTTTTTGCTGTAAAAAGTATCATTTTTGTCATTTTGATTATAATACACCCTTATAGCGTTATAGTTGTTTAGTTGTTAAGTCGATGAATCGGTCAGTGCTGGCTTAGTCAACCATATTTTGATTAATAAGGTTCTATATACACAACCATAGAAAGGAAAAGACACGGAGTGAGTTAGCTGGAGTTTTAGGAGCGACTGAACAGCCTAATCTGCTTTTTCACTTAGGAAGATGCTGTTTACTAGTACTTCTCTGTGTACATAGTTGTTTTCGTACAAAACTTTGAGAGTTTTTGCCAGGCCAGAGCTATGCCAACTCCTTTCAGCAGAGTAATTGCATCTTTCGTTGAGCACTTTGAATAACGAAATTGGAATACCCAAACTAATGCAACTAATCTTTGGAGTTGCCCTGAAGGATGTATTAAAAGAAGTGGTATCTTAATGTTGGTGGACATGTGTTGATGCACTTTTTAGTTGGAGCCAGAGGTGCAGTGCTCTGGGTGAATTCACTTTGGGCTGTGGTCATCGGGTTAATGAATGTCTGGGGCCTGTCTGCAGGGGCTTAATTATGAAGTGTGGTGCATTAAAGGACTTTCGGGACAAAATCTGACTTAAAATACTGTTGACTTTCTTTGAAGGCGTATTACTTGAGCAACTAAACTTCTATTTTTGGTTAAATACGTTTTCATGGGGCACATATTGGTTTGATTATTTCACCTACGCTGTTCTAAAACGTGCTTGGAGAATACATAAATTGCGGATGGTGGATATCCATGTACCGTGTCTTAAATGATGGATGACTGCCTATAATCGTGTGTTGGTACGTGTGTCCTGAAATTGCCCTGATCCAGGCTGCTGTTGTGGCCCTGCACAGATCAAAGTGAATTTAAGAGATGTTTCCTTGAGAGCACTTTCCAAATAGGTTTGAGATTGAACGTGTTGGAGCAGGCCTTTAAAGAGAAGCCAGCACAGATAAAAACAGACATCTGAAGGTTGGGCTGATATACGGAAACAGAAGTAAAAGAAAAACGAAGCTGATCAGAGCTTAAATGAACTGTTTATCAGCACAGTGTCACGCAATTCATGTAAGTAGTCTTTGTATGAGTGAAGGTATTTTAGAAGTTGTAATAGCAGTAATTATATGGTTATGTTATTATTTGGTATGGGAGATTTAAATAAAAACATTCATATTTTTGTTAGTAGTATAACTTCTATAAAAATATAAAAAAGACTGCAAAAATAGCTGATTAAAACAAAAAAGAAAAGAACAGAAATATGCATTGTAATCTTGTGTGTGTGTGTGTGCTTGGTAAAATGGTAAATGCTCACATTTTTATATAGTGCTTTTCCACCTTCAAGGCACTTGAACACACATTCATACACCAGAGGTGAAGTGTTTTGCCCAAGGACACAACAACAGCATTCATCTGTGGGAGCTGGAATCACACTGCCAACCTGTGGGTCAATGGATCTGGCCGTTCTACCGATGTTTAGTCGAGAGCGGGTTTCGAACCACCAACCCTCAGATCAGGGGACAAACGCTCTACCAACTGAGCTACTGTCACCTAATAGCTTGTGGTTAACTCAAGACAATTACAGGCACATTGAAGCATGTTTTTGTGGGAATATCATCATTGAGATCATAAAAAGAGCATCTTACTTTAGGACTTTTATACAGGCACATCTGCCCTATGGACGCATTCAACCACATGAAGCCATCTGCTGCTGTGCCCCGTAGCTGCTCATATCGTCCTCTCTGCTGTACATTTGTGGGTGTCTTAGGCAAATGAAAGGTCGATTTGTGCAGTGGACCAATCTGCCCACCTGTACTGAACTCACGGAGGTTCCAACTCCAGGCAGTGCCACACACACTCCTTTTTAGATGCATTTTATCTGTATTTTGTGGCGTTTTTAGCTGTGAGCTGAGATATATTTGGGAGACAACTGCGTCAAGCTAGCAAACAAACTCTGCGCAAGTACTCAGTGCCTTAGGTTGTGTCAGAGGATGAAATGTGGAGTTGTACTTAGCTCTAAAATATGAACGAGGCTTTGACACTCTTCAGATGGAGTCAAATAGCAAATGCTTACAGTGATATATAGTTTTGGCCCTGAACAGTTTCTACCTGAGCTCACTTCTATATAGTGTCATGACTATAACCCCCAAGATTTACACAGACAGGAAATTAATGTAATCCTATTCAGAAAAAAATTTAAAACTACAGATAAAATATTGAAAAACCAACCACACATTTTAGCTGCCAAAACAGGCTAAGCACAATCATTTCTATTCTAATTTGTTCTACACTGGTTTGCATAAATTTGTGATAAAAACACATAAAGGACAATGCTGCAGCCATGTCCTCGGGTATTCTATTCTTTGTAAACACCTTGAGTGGCACCGTTTAGTTGGAGCTTTTTCGATTCTCTCTAAATGACAGCTAACAACAATGATTGTATATGTAGCATAATATGAACTGATATGAGACTGGCGTAAAATGTAATGTAAATATAAAATCAGCCATTACCTCTTGTGTCACCTGTCGGCCACCTGTCCATGCTGTGCACCCACTACATCGTATTACAGGTTAAAAAGTATGTTTACTATCACCCTATTTCTTTGTCCATTTTTAGTCACAGAAGAATAGCAGGCAGCTACAAGAAGAGTGACTCACAGTGACTTCTAAAAATATAAACTTTTCTGGAGGCAAATTTGAGGGAAAATAGATGTTCTTTAAGTAATTTCTGCCTTTTCCAAGTGCACACTCTAAATAACTAGGCTTTATTAATACGAGTGCTTACTGCTGTTATAAAGTGCGGCACTAAGCATTTTTACAGAACACGTAAGGCACCGCTAATGGGTAACTAAAGGTCATTTATGTATTTAATAATTTTTGACTACAAGTTTTTAATCCTGGTTTTGACGTCAAATATATAAGGTGCACTCCTTTGAAGATAGTGAGGTACAGATCTTAGCTAAAGAAAAGAAATGGTTTGAGAGGGGAGTTAAAGAGGTAATTTTTGTTAGGAAAGACAATCCACCTTTGAACAGGAATGGGGGCTTAGACGTCATTTATCTCCTCTTTATAACTCCATCCTCAGACCTGAATCTAAACAAGGAAAACAATAGTGATAGCCAGTATGCTAATAGGTGTGAGAGCACCCATTAAAGGCCTGACGATTGTGCTAAATATGACTCAGGCACAGTTCACACTTAGTAGTTTAATAGACTTAACAAACAGAAACTGTAAACAAATAGGTGTGCTAGTTTCAGTGTAGTTAGCTCCTCCGTTCAGATAGATATAACACAGTGTCCATCAGAAATCTGACAGGAACTGAAGAAGCGGCTTGGATGAGCAGTGAAACGCCTTGTCCCCTGAAGCCACATCCTGGAGAAGGGCAAAATATCTTCACTCTAAACTTTTCTCCAGTTGACAGAATTTTTTTTTTTTTTTCTTTTGCTATGAATCATACCTGGACGACTGAGGGATTACACAGACAAGGTGCAGTGTAGGATGTCCACAGATCATCACTGTAATACAGCTACTACTACCTACTACAATTCCTAAGTTGTGGTCATTACTTTCCTTTACCGTCACTTGTTCCGTCTGTTTGTGTTACATAGTGGGAGTCTGAACATAAGCTTGTCTTCTCCCTCTATTGTCGTCACCTCAGGGGGCTGTAATGGCCATCTGCCCAGGCCAGGTTGCTCTCTGCTGGGCTTGAGTCTGTGTGCAGGGCCCCCTTTCTGGAGAAGGGCAGGGAGGTTAATCAGGCATAATTATCTACCCCCGGCCAAAATTATGTTAAGTCAGTGCAGTCCATGCCCCCATAATTCAAGCAACTGCTTCCAAAGAAGTTATATTTTCATTAGTTTGGGTTTGTTTGTTGTCAATTGGAATATGTAAATTTACCCTTAAACACAAAACAAAGTCACTTCATGAGCCATTATTTAGCATTTTGATATTGAAGTAAAGGTGAGACTAATCATGATAAAATGCCAATAATGTTTGTGGTGCATTTTGGAGAATCGAGATAATCGCCATTTTGCCACAAGCTACTTTTTCATGACAGTCTCTTTAAACACAGGACTAAGACCATGTTATTTCCTTTACTCAAGTACATGAAGTGTTAAGTTATTTGGTTATGTTTCTATAGCATCTTAGCTATTTTAATTCCAGTTGTGATATTATTAGGCCTGTCACAATAGTTACAATTTGACTTATCATTCACTATATGAAAGCTGGAACAGTATATTTTGGGGCTCAGTATTTATTGTGTGTACAGTTTCTTTGCAATAATGGGGAGATTGTAGCCATTTTTATGTAATATGGTAAGATTTTAGCTGTAGAGGGTTGAATAAATATACTTCTCTGGCAAATTATTTGTACATTCTGCTATTTATTTGTTGGAGCTCATGCCTTTTAATGATGCTGTGTTTACTGGGATGTTCTTGCTTTGTGTCAGTGGCACAGAGTAGTTTCAATATTATCATTTATTGCAATATTCCTCTATAGCAATATAATTCTTCAAAAAGCTTAAATGCTTCAAAATTTGTTATCGTGACAGGCCTAGATATTATCTTAATATTGCAATAATTTTGACCATGGCTACTGTGATGCAATGTTGTCCCATGCATTACTACGCCACTCCCACTTTCTGGATTAAAGCGCATCACAACAAAAGACATACCGATCATCTCTACAAAAGGCGAGGAGAATGAAAGGTGAGAGCGTGACAGGTGAGGGGCAGGTAAAGAGGAGGTGGTTTGGTTTCATGTTGACAGGAAGTTGGCAGGAGGCAGCAGGAGAAGATGCAAGCGCACAGGCTTTTGTCTTGAAGGTCTCACTGCTGACTGATAGAATGAGAGCTCTGATATTCTGTAGTGTCTCCTCGAGGGAACAAGAGCCGGAGGAGGAGCAGCAGTCTTCTCTGTTTACAATCAGGACGGTCACTGGTCATTCATCACGACCCAATCACTCACAATGCCTTGGTACTCTGTTACAGGTCCAGTCTGAGCAATTATGGACACAAACTATTTCAGTAAATGGTATGGTGTTTTTCTTGGACTGATTTACAATCTTTCCAGAATAGGCAGTGTTCGTAATGAATAGATAAAAAACAAGAAAACACTGAGAAAAGAAAATCGTTCCATTTCCTGTCTTATTGTCTGTTTTCCAATTTAATTTAATAGAAACTCTGTATGGTTATTAAACTGAGGAAAATACACACAATAGGCTGCAATAGGCTGTATTTCTAAAATTTTAAAAGTCTTTTTGTAGTTAGCAATAAATCATAATCCAAACATAAGTAACTGGTGAGATGATAATAGTGACTGTTGCTATGCTAATCTCAGTTACTTAAAAT
This sequence comes from Periophthalmodon schlosseri, assembly GCA_000787095.1. Lineage (NCBI taxonomy): Eukaryota > Metazoa > Chordata > Actinopteri > Gobiiformes > Gobiidae > Periophthalmodon > Periophthalmodon schlosseri. Next base: position 1,925 of record JACM01008868.1, on the reverse strand, counting down.
AGTTACAGTTGAACTCATTTAATATTCAAACCAGTAATGTATTCAGTTAGCATACTGCTTTATAAGTAAACAGCTTTGTAAACTATTTTAAAGATGAATGAGTGGACAAGTTGAGGTTATCTTGTGACTATAATTATGCCCTGACATTTCCCTTGTGTAACAGGCCGAGCACAGCCCGATAGAGTGCCTGGAGTCAGCGGCGTCACATCACAGTGGGCACAGTGGATCTGACCTGACTGTGTCCATGCGAGGGCCAGTCACAGCTCTGGTTAAACATGCTCTCATGGTGCTACTGTTTTGTTCACTAGGAGGTGGTTTACATAAGCGCTCTGTCTGTGTGGGACAGTTGGTTTGGTCAGGTCACACTCTGCTCCAAACAGGTTGCCTGGAAACTAAGTTACAAAGCATTTGGTCAGTTAGATTTGCTGAGCACTCAAGACAAGGCAAGTTTGTTTGTGTAGCACAATTCATACACAAACTAATTCAAAGTGTTTTACAGAATAGGAAAGACATTAAAATCACAATACAACAAATCAAAACATAAATAATCATAAATAATAATCATAAAATTAACATTCAAAGAGAAGAGTGCAGAATAAAAACCTTTCAGTCATATGCAGCTAAACAGAACGGTTTTGAGCCTGGATTTAAACATTGTCAAAGTAGAGGCCTGTCTCACATCTTCAAGAAGACTGTTCCAGGTTTTAGCTACATAAAACTGAAATGCTGATTCCCCATGTTTAGTCCTGACTCTGGGCACCAGCAGGAGGCCGGTCCCTGAAGTCCTCAGAGTGTGAGATGGTTCACTATAAACAAGCAGTAGTTTCTCAAATGTAATCAAAAATTGTACTTTCAATTATGTTTTGTTTTAATTATTCAGACAAATTATACAAGGCCCTATTAAAATTGTTTATTTAGTATCACAACATGCTGCAAATTTACCCATTAACTCAAAGACATAATGAGACAAATATTGACCATGACTAAGAGGCATATTTAAACTGTAGTTCTAATTAATATGACAATATTCACAATTCATCTCACTAAGTATAAATATCACATCAGATATCATGAGTAGAAATGGTCCACAGTTTCCTTCATTTTTAGACTTTAGAAAAGCCTCTGATGTGTCACTTCTCATCAGATCACTGTTCAGTCAAATGTGTAATCACGGCTGAGATGATAACAGGGCACCCTGGACCGGTTTAAAACACATCAAATACAGCACAAACTGTGAACATAGTCACTCAAAAGCATAGTGAAATGCTTGCTCAAATATTTTCAAGTAAGCACTATAAATGGCACATTGTTAAATCTTGAATGTTCTACAATTAAAATCTGTGTTGCTAATGACTTTTTTAGCCCCTCCCCCCGATTCTGGCTCTGCTCCCAGTGCATTCCTGGGTCAGTCCGTGTTAACAGATGGATGCAGAGGCAGAGGCCAGTGTCCAAGATGGCTGCTCAGAATGGACCAGGGCAGAGCCAATACATTATCAGCCCCAGGGCCGCATCTCCATTTAACCTTTACTTTAAAGCGCTATCTGTCACAGCGGCCTATACCAGCAAACAGCCTGCATTCTGCACACACGTCGTGAGCCTTAGCCTGGCCTGTGTTGTGACATTTTGAATCACTGTTTGCTCTTTCTCCTGACCAAAGCACTTGTTGTTAGGGTTTGTGGAGCGGACATGGCATTTCCTGCTTCAAAGTTAAAAAGACACAGAAAGTAGTAGCTCCAGCAGAAGTGAAGGTTTCGATTTGAAATGCCCAAACATTGTACACACACATAGTTGTCTGAGGTAAAGGACTTTTATTGCAACCTCATGTTTTTGTGATTAAAAGTGGAGAGTAGGGCTGCCAGATTATTGTAAAAATGTTCATTTGTAATGATTATTTGGCTCCTAATTGAAACCAGGCTTATGTAATA
>JACM01045477.1:0-27567 GCA_000787095.1 Periophthalmodon schlosseri | reverse complement strand
TATTTTTGAATGTATAGTAAAGAAAACGCCAAGAAAGTACCAATCTGTTACAGAAACTACCTGATTTTTAATGTCTCAAAAATGTGATATTTAAAAAAAAAAAGTATGCAAATTCTTTTTTTTTTTTTTTTGCTTTCTACCTTGTTATAATGTTGTTCCCTTATCAAAAAGATGCCTGAAGAGTTTTTAGATGTCGTTCATGCATGTTTGAGCAATTTGGTGATTTCTCCCAGGTCCTACTCGAACCCTCCTTAAAGTTAGCTGTAAGATTCTGCCCAATGCTCAGCCCACAACCCTACGTCACCCGTGCTCCCACATGACAATTCTCCATAAATATACAAAAGCATGATACAAAACTGTACCCAACAACTTCACAAACCTGATGAGATGTGCAGTAGTTTCAGTAGCAGGATGCATGTTTGTTGTATTGTCATAATGTTCTGCTCAAATACATTGGGAAACATCGGGTACAAAGCTTTTAAAACTACTGTGTAATATATTAGGTTGAGCAAGAAACCAGATCATATAGTTCAAATTCATCCTGATTATGAATGGGTTATTCATGGCATTCAAGAGCAGTGACCTTTAAGCAGACAATTATACTATTACCTTCATTTCTATCGCTATTAAGACTGACCATTACCCTGTGAGATACAATGACCCCACCTGGTTAAATCGAATGTAATCTAGTGTTATAATTCAATTCCCTTTATATGCTAAAAAGACGACCAGCAAACATGAAAAAACACAAGTCTTCCACATAAGAGAGCCAACACACGACGTGGGCTGTCATGAAAGCTAAACCAAAATCAAAGAACATAATTTTGAACATGCATCGCTGCTCCTCTGATCCTTATTTCTACCTTTGCATGTCAGATTGGAGCTTGTGAAGCAGGCACATGGGGCTGTCATCAAAGGCTGGAGTGGCCCTGCGTGGTACTGGGTCTAGGGGAGAGAGAATTCCCCCAGCATGCCGCTGTGTGACCGGCATTTAAAGTGTCTTCATATGATGTGCTGCAGAGCCATAGAGGGGAGAGGAAGTGCCCACGGTGATGAGACACTGGGGAACGGCAACCCAGTCAACCCTGAAAAGGCTATTTCTGTGTATGCTTTTTATGTTTGCACTAATATGGGACAGAATAAGTATTATCATGAAAATGTTTTAAAGAAAACATTGCCACAGCAACCACAATTTGTTAATTACAAAGGGTCAAATTGCTTTTCAGAACAATTTGTCTCAAGACAAGAAAACATGCTTAAACAAGCACTGTTGTATAATAAAATGTAGTAGCCTGAGAGTTGAAGAGAAGAGGCATGGTCCTGGAGTTCTAACGCAGGAGAGGTTTATTTAACATCAGTACTGGACCCAGAACCCATAGATATGAAGCCTCAAGACGTTGTGATGGTGTTGTCCATTCCAGTCCAGTTCGGCTATGCTTCCGTTGTAGGGAGTATTATACCTCTGATGACGTAAGCCAAGATAACAAGGAGTGAACTTTTCTTGTGCAGGGTCAACCACCTGCTCATGTCCGAGGAGATAATTGCTTTGCACGAAATATTCCACAATGTCAAGAAACTTATCTCTGTGGAATATTCTAGGCAAAACAATCACATAACCAGGCAAACAAGCACATGGTGGAGCTCACAAAAATGTAAGGAGGTTTGGAGTTGAAATGACACTAATGGGCTCTATGATAATGTGCAGTTAATGATGGTAGATATCACTGAGTTTTGTATTGGTCCAACACCAAGTAACATAGGGTCAATGCACACTGAGACGATCTGAAAAGTTCAGTGTGTGTTGATGCGTGCACTCTGATGTCCGTTGCCCTTTACAATATGGATTTGATATTATGTTACTGTGCCAAAATCCCTTGCATTTGCCACTCATTAACTGTAATTTGGCCTGACAAAGTAATCTGCTTTGTCTATATGGAGGTACAAAATTTGCTATATTGTGGAACCTTCCAGGCAAAGCAATGTGATCTCAGTGGAGACAGGAGCAGATTGTGGATTCTTCTCCTGAAAAGTTACACAGTGCAGCTTTCATGTTATCTATGATTGCGTATGTTAGATAGAAACAGTAGCCCTCTCGTGGCCTGATGATTCAATCTCCTGCTGCTGATTGGCTGTTTGCCTGATTACATCTCTGTCCTGGGGAGAAATATGTCGGATTGGTTTAACCTAGACGTCACCTCACTTTATCTTCCCCTGTTCTGGCGTGTAACTAACTTTATAGCCTCAACACGGGAGAAGCTATTAGCAGGGGAACCACCAGCCCCTAATTATTTATGAAGACAATTATCCCACTGAAGAAATGTGTGTGTCAGGCAACAGGTCAACACCGGTCTAAGCAGGGAATTGTAAATGGTGCAAAAGGTGAGCAAAACATATGGTTTTTGTGGAGTGCGAGCCAACGAGACCACGTTTTAGCCTAATGTTACGCCATAGCTCTTTAATCTCTCAATTATTCAAGACCCAGAACCCAGCCTGCTTCTCCGTTAGATATTGGACTGTACGTTAGCTTTTTCGACAGGGGAATAGCGTGACCGCAGTGCATTCTACCTGAGAGGCTGGGTCCTAATGACATCGTCCATTTCTCCAACACAATTACGGTGATTTACAATTTATTCGCATCTGTTGTTGCACTGAATTCCTTTGTACTGCGTTCGCTAGGTTACACCTTGGACTGCAAATAGTTGGTATGGCTAGTGCAAAAGACCTATTAAAATCTGTTGCGTTTGAACGTTCATCTAATCAAACCACAAACCACCTGTGTTGACCTCCCATCTGTACGGCACAGTGAAAAAAGCATCATTGAAGTGGTAGGGAACACATCTGTCATGGCAAATGTGGAGCTTATTGCAAACTAAAAAAGATTAAATTTCATATATTGAGCAACACAGATGTTCGGTGTTTTATTGTCACATGAATCGACAAGCCCGCGCTCCGCTACATGACAACAGGGGATAAATGCACGTTTCATCTGCTCTAATGAAATTGTGGGTAAACAGAGCTGGAGTAGTATTTGGGATGACATGATTTGAGGATTAATATTTGTACAGATAAGCCCCGCAACTATAATCACGCAGCACATGTCCAATGGGAAACTCGCCACTGAGGGTCAAAAGTAGGGGAAGGAGATATAATGGTGTGTGTGTATGTGTGCGTGTGTGTGTGCATGCGTGTGTGTGCCCCTGAGACAATCCAGCACATAACTGCAGGGTGTAAGATGCTGGCAGGGAAAGCAAACATGGAGCAGCATAACCAAGTGGCGGGCATAGTGTACAGAAACATATGTGCAGAGTATGGACTGGAGACCCCAAGGTCAAGGTGGGAAACACCTCCAAAGGTAGTGGAGAGCGATCGAGCCAAGATCCTGTGAGACTTCAGATACAGACTTACAGAATGTTGATTGGACATTGGACATGTTGTGGTGGGCATTGCTGTACCAAGTGATGGGAGCATCAGGAAAAAGGGACATGAGAAATTAGAGAAATGCCAGGGACTCAAAGAAGAGCTGGAGAAGGCCTGGAAGGTGAAGGCCGTGGTCATCGGAGCACTTGGGGCAGAGACCCCCAAACTGGAGGAGTGGCTACAGCAGATCCCAGGAAAAACATCAGACATCCCAGTCCAGAAAAGAACCCTCAAGCTCCCAGGCCTCTGGTAGAGGACCAGAACTTGGAAAAAGGATGAGACCACCCACAGAGGGTGAGGAAGAGATTTGCAAAGAATTAATTCATAATGAACAAATGCTTAAAAATGGCTTAGTAATTACATACTTTACCGTTAGGAACTACTTAATACCCTAATTCCTAACCCTAAGCCAAAATCATTCTTAATAAACTATTTGTTAATTATGAATTAAGTCTTTATTCATGCTTTATTAAGGCTATTAAAAGTGCCATTACTATATAGTCAACATGCGGCTCATCAAAGCAGCCTTGCTTCCGTCTGTCTACCCCAAGGCAGCTGTGGCTACAATAGTAGCTTACCACCACTGAGTGTGGAGTGAGCGAATAATGTACCGCTTTATAAATCCAATGCATTATTATTATTAACAACAAATCCACTGAATCACATAATTATCTCTTTTTTGTGACCCTGTGGGTGCATAGGCTTACTGAACTTGATCATTTGACTCAGTGTTAACAACAACAACACCTCAGTTGAGGGACCCAGGGATATCAAAATTTTATGGGCAGATATAATAAATGATGTCACCTTGGTAGTTCTTTTAAGTCTGCAGGAAAACTAGACCACCCTCTGAGGTTTTAGTTTTTTATTGTTGGTGAGGAAAAACGTTCAACATTCACATTTGACCATTACCATTTTAGAGCTTGCTGTGCCTCAGTGGTTAGTAGCCCCCTGTGTTGAACATATGGATTTATGTCATGTCCCTGAAATGACATACATGTAAAGGTGAAATGATGAATCTAAATGGCCCATTGTGAATAACTGTGAGACCAAACGGTTGTCTCTCAGCGTGTCTCTAAATGTCATCCATGTGATCACCTGATGAAGGATTCGCTCCTGCAACCATAAATATGCTAATAATGCTAAATGTAATAAGCACTTAGAAAATGAAGAAATTAGCATTTAGCTAGAATTGATGGTTTTTTGATGGTGTGACAAATAGTTATATTTTGATTGTTGATTGAATATTCAAATTGAATGGAATGGAAATGGGAATTTAAAATAAAATTCAAATTTGACTAAGACCCTGTGTAACCCACAAACCCTAAATTAGATGTTTCAAATAGTCAAAAACAGTACTTCCGGCTGCAATGAAATTCCAGCTTAACTCACTACTATGGAATTTTGACAGATTTATACCTGCTCCAGGGTTTTGTATAATACCATCTCAAGAGTGTGCACATGCTGGCCTGGGCATGCACTGATTAAATTCTGACGCAAATTCAGTTGTGACTCAAATTGGGGAATCACAGACTTACCTACACTACCAGTCAAATGTTCGGACACACTTACATTATGGTTTCTTATTTCTTTATTTTCATGACTATTTGCATCGTGGATTATTACTGAAGGCATCAAAACTATGAATGAATACACAAGGAATTTAGTAAACAACAAATAAACTGAAAACTTTTTAGATTTTAGAATTTTAAAAAAAAAATTGCTACCCTTTGCTTTGATCACTACTTTGCACTCTTGGCATTTTGTGACCCTGACATGGCACAGCTGTAAAGTGAAAACCACTGTGAAGTTGTTTTCAGTCGTATTTAGTTGAGTTTTTTTTTTTTCCTTTACATAATTCAATATATCTTGCTTCATATATTTGATGTCTTTCGTATGTATGAAATCAGAACGTAATATCTTGCTTCATATATTTGATGTCTTTCGTATGTATGAAATTCAGAACGTAATAAAGAAAAAAAACACCAAATTAGAGGGTGTGTCCAAAGTTTTGACTGGTAGTGTATAATATTTAGCATGAAACTATTTCTGTCCATTTCAGACAAAGTTCTTATATCTGCTGTTCGTGTCTATAGAAAAGTTGGACCCATGCTATAACAGTCCCATTGTCATTTGGTCCTAAACTGTATGCTTCCCCTGAGAGCTGCATCAGCCATACTACAAACAATGCTAAACTGCCTTACTCAGCTGCTAAGAATCCCAATACAAAATATATCATCACAGTTCTATGGTAATCCAAAGCCTATAAAACACAAAGTCATAAAGATATCCCCGTACGAGAGGCACCTGAGTGACTATAACAACCAGTTAGCTGCTATTCAAACTGACAGCAGATGGCCAATTTCCTATAAGCAGCCTCTCCTGTAGGCAATTCCACTGCAGCAGCGTTCCATGACGTTATATAGTGTGTCTACAGCCATGATAATTTATACCATGTTGTTGCCAGCTGTTAGACTCACCTTGGTTGCCCTTTTCCGTACAAATGACACAGCCCATAGACATGATTAATAAAAGAAACATGGCGGGCCGCTCCATCACTCATGTGCACAATACATGCAATCACGCAGTATGGGTATGTACACATATCATTGAGCTCGCTGACACGATCTTGTTTCTGTAAAATATGACATACTGATTACACAGAGAGAGACACTGCGACAAGAGTACGTAAAGGGTGGGATGGAAAATCAAACTGAAATCTAAAATTTAATAAATGTGAACCTTGAACAGAATCCTACAATTAAAATCTATTTAATCTAATTGCAATGCACGTCAGAAAAAAATATATCGCATATACATTTTCCAAAATTGTTCAGTCCTAGGATAAGATACAGTAGCAAAAAACAAAGTCTTTGCTATGGATCAGACCTGGGCGACTGAGGGATTACACAGATATAAGATACAGTGCAAAGAAACCAATGCGAGAAATATAAAAAGGTCCTATATTACACAAAATGGATTCTTGTGAGCAGTAAGCTGTTAAAAGTTGTTACCTCATCAGAAACATACCCAGATTTGTGTTTTGTTTCATTCACACATGTTTGATTAATCCTTTATCATTAGTCTGTCTACATCTCCAAAGCTCAAATGCTCTGCTCCACCTTGTGATGTCATGTAGTGGTAGTTTTCAAGTTAACAGCTAACAAAAGGTAAAAGGTACCTTTTGTTAAGTAGAGATTGGCAAATCCAGAGCTGAAATTATCCAAATGATTCTAGTGAAGGTGTATGGAGTTTAAAAACACAGTGGAGCACTTCCTATATTACCACATGACATCACACAGTGTTTTCAGTTTGAGAGAAGAACACAGCTTGTGCATGTGTATGTTAATGTGTGAATGAAACAAAACCCAACTCCAGGTATGTTTTTGATGAGGAAACGACATCAACATAGATCAGAAAATAGTGTAATATGAGCAGAAAAAAAAGTCTAAAGTGCAAGAGTGAATTGTGTGTGTGGAGGTGCGATCTATCATTTGTATACTACAGAAAAAGGTATATAGGAGGAGCATTTTTCATGGAATTCAAAGGTCAAATTGTCTGTTTATTTGAATCAGCACAAACAGTTCATGAAAGTTTACGAGAAGTCTAAATGATGGTCTTCTGTGAGGAAGTCAACATTGATGAGTCAGCCACAAAACAGCTCTGCAGAACGGCCTTGATTTTACAGGACTCAAAATCATTTCTATGTAAAGTAGAATAAAAAAAAATGATTTAAAGCATCAGTTTGAATGGCAGACTTGTCCCCGTTTTGTCACATTACAGCTCTTGGTGCTGCCAAAACTAATGTCACTATTCTACCTATATACTGCATTGTGGGAGCTATAGCCACAAAACAGTCCCAGCATAGGAAATAAAAAAGATAAACAATATGGTTCAATCAGAATTGACCATTTTTTTTTAGGACAGTTTTTGTACAACTAGGTCAAAAAGTCAACTCTGCAATTTTTAATTAGTTTAGCCCCAAAGTTAAGTGTATATTACTCACAACTAGTACTTTTAATGACATTCTAAAAAGTACTACAAAGAAGCTTAAATGGTGAACCAATCGATTTGTAATCTTAAAGAGCTCAAGATAAAAGTTGCAGATGCAGCCATTTCACCTATAATACCTCATCAGGATGAGGAGCTAGCAAAGCAAGTATGGCAGCACTAACTCAAACTCCCTGAAGTCTTGAGTCTCATACACAAGCTAACAACATGTCAGCTGTATTTTTATGACATCCATCCCAGCACAGTGGATCAAGATGACCCCCATAGAGAAGAATACATCAAGTTTGCAATGTTGGATAGCATTTGTCATTATAAAACACTGAGATACATGTTTGCAAAGGTCTTGTATCCCAGATGCCCTTCTTGATAAAAAATATGCAAACTGTATGACAACACAGTTAAAATTCTTTCAAGTGGCCTATGTGCCTCATGCCATTTTCCTTTGTCATTTGAAAGTGTTGCATAATTTTAGAAAGGTTAGGCCTATATTGGCAGTATATATATGCTTGTTTTTGAGAGTCCGTTTACTTTCCTTTGAGTGGAAAACATTGAGACAAACACAGCAGAAACACAGCAGCATACACTAATTACATAACTTTTTAACTTTTCTTTCAATGGATTTTCGCACCAACACCATTTGGTCCACTTAAAGGGGACTCGAGGTCGGAACATCAAGTATGGTTGGGGTTTGGCCTGGCACTTTTTGATCCAAATGCTAACAGCACGCTGAGTACAAGCATATTTAAAAAAAAAAAAAATGGGACTATGAGGCTATAGTCAGGAGGAATTGAGATAAATAATCTGTTGTTTTATATAATCCGATAAAAAATATATCAAAGTTTCTGGGGCCGATTAAAAACTGTGGCTATTCCCCATATCATTAACATGGATTTATGCTTGTATACTTTGTAAAATCCAAATCAGAAATCCAAATATCACTAAAAACTGACGCAGCTCAACTTTGTGACTGATCAAGTGACTTTATTAAGTAAAATAATGCTTGTTCCATTAGCAAATCTCATTTAGTGATTACATACCATAAACTATCATTTTATTTTATTTTATTTTATTTAACAGTTTTTGCTTTCACTTTTGCGTCTAATATACTTCATGAACTATATTTGTGTGTTCAGAATGTGTGAAATAAACTCTGCTATGTTTTCTTTTTAACAGTGAATGGAGCGCGGCACACTTCAAAGAGCAGCTGCATTATCGCCCAGCAGGAAGTGACCGGGCCTGGGAGAAACCACAGGGACCAATCTCCACAGACCAGGTTCATTATTATCTGTTTTGACCAGCTAGTTTGGCTGCATCCAATTTTTGTTGCCTCTGGTCTTTCCTCAAAGCCCAGGCAATATCCCGAAAATTTAAGGTTGTAGTTTATCTTTGAAGAAACTCACCCCAAGGCGCCGACAAGATGTATACAAGCAAATGTGATGATTTAGAGATAACCTTCAAATGGGATGTGAGTCTGGCTGCATTTTCCTCTATGTGTGGAGCTGAAAGGTAAATAAGGAGTGTTTATATCTGTAGGTAAAATACTTGAAATTTAAAAAGGTAAGTAACATGTAAAATTACTATAGGCATTTGAACAATATGTTTTACATATTTACATAAGCAGAGAAAATACATTTTATCAATAGGACTATACTATACTTGTAAACTGTAACTGTAAATTAATGTAGTTTGATTAATCATAGTGTATTTCTATATTGCATACTGCAGTCACTCGACTATTAAACACAGTCATAATAAACAAAAGTGCATTTTTTTCATATTTCACGTATCAAAAGATATTCTATTAAATTGTACTGAATTAATAAATCAAATTACTTAAGCAGAGATCACAATACTCAAGCAGATGCTCAGATTAATAAATTAAAGTTGCGCGACAAATCAAAAATAGTCGTAGCTGCGTCAGTTCATTCATACTCGATTAGGACAACAAAATGCCTATAATTGATTTACCGTTCGCTCAAAAAGTTATGAAAATAGACCAAATCAATTTAGAAGAACAAAATAAAAGAATGCTCCTACTAAATAAGATTGTTATCTACAATTCGGCTTTAATGTAAACGTAAATGCATTCAGTATTTAATCAATAAAAGCGGTGTTTCAGAAACTCCGAGCGCGAGTAAACCGTGCTAATATACACGGGGTGCTAAGGAGTTTTGAATGGAAGCAGTAGCAAGGCTAACAAACAAGTAGAGTAAGCGCTATTTAACAACATAAATACGACCACTAATGACAAAAATACTACACCGATAGCTGCTCAACAACTCACCGTTGGAGGAGTGGGCGATTTGTAATCAGAAAGGCAAGTTTTAGTCCACAAACCCACAGGTTTAGTCCTGGACGCCGACCTGAGCACGCCACAGTGAGGAGCGGAGGAGGAGACGGGGAGGTGACCTCTGTGACCCCGCTGCTTAAAGGCTAATAGGACAGTCCATCAAAATAAAGGGCTTCAGGAAGTGCGGGTTACACAAGGGTTTTGGAACTTTATAGCATGAAACAGACCCAGGATCCCCAATGTAAAATTAAATTGACGCCTGCAATCATTTGGAGAGGTTAAATGTTTAAAATTTGAATTGTATTTTTTTCAGCATAGTTCCTTGTGTTATTTGGCATATTGTTCCAGACACTGACTGTTTTCAAGCAAAAAATAATCATCTTGCAGACACCAGATCAGTGCAAGAAGTCAGTTGTCTCTTGTGCAATTCTTGTACGTGTTATATTTGCATAACTTTACATTGGATTGGCTAATTATTTTAATTATCAACTGGATTCAAGAAAAGTTTGAAAGTTGGGCTTTTCAGCTCATTCCATTGTTGTGATGCTTCGACCAATCAGCTTCCCGATAGCTTCCAATCTCTGATTGATGATGTGCAGAACTCGATTCAGAGTGCAACACATATCAATCTGACATGAGCTTCTCAATACCCTCTCCCCCTGCAAAAACAAATCTTGTGTAGTGAGTGGTCAGTTGGATAATAATTTATTATTATTATTTTAAACTTTAGCTGTAACAAAATATAATTGCCAAACAAACGCTGCCTGAGATAGGCTCAGGACCTTAAACCTTGCCTCTGTATATCCAAGTGAACTTTTGTGCCTCAGTTTAAGCTATTCAGATGACAGTATTTATTCTTTAGATAAGTTAGCTCAAAATAGTTTTTAACAGTTCCATTGTTGTACTTTATTTCACCCGTTCATCACCACAGTCCATACAAGTCAGTTTCTTGAAATTTGTTGCACATCGAGGACAGTTGATGGTCACAAAGAAAAGGGCAAGATCGCACCACAAAGGCAAGACCGCAGGTGGGGTCTCCGTGGCACCTGATGTATAAAGATGGGTTATTACATTACATTAGTCAAAAGCTGATATCTACAGTAGGCTACATTTTAGCCTACAGGGCATTACGCAGCTCTGACACAAACGCCCGGCCGTCACACCGCATCACAGCCTGTTCACCGCTACAAACATCCCAGAGCTTGCAACACACGCAGACACACAGTAGCACCGCAACACCCTAAATGTTCAGAAATACCAATTAGTGCCACAACAAATGTGCAACTAACAGTCAAGACTAGACTTTCTCTACTACCTGGAGACAAAGGTGACGAGGGACAACAATAAAAGGGACCAGAAGTGTGTGAGGTCTGAGGGCAAAACATGTAAGTGGAGCGCTTATATTGACTGACAGCTGACGACCAATAAACGACCAATGAAAACTGAGCTCCTAAGTATCGAAGCCCGGCTGCAGGCTATACTGCCACACTTGTAATCGATGAAGCTCCACCAATATAACTCTGATCATTTCATGGTTAAATGTTGTTTTGCAGCTAAACAATTAGGGAATCAGTTGTATTATTTATTATTTTGTTTTATTATTATTTTCTTAAGTGAAATGTGTTCCATTTTGTTCCCTATACTGCATGATGGAAAAAAAGCGTCATCTCTAAGGACTAAGTTTGCATCAGATTTGTAGCTCTTTATGGCCAATGGCCACTCTGATTAACATGTACAGCATTGTCAGTGGGAGAGAGGGCATGGGTCAGACTGTGCAAAACCTGTCAGCTTCCATCACTGACTATTTTTGAATGAATAAACCACAATTGGGCAGGGCTCTCAAGGACGATTTCGACAGGCTACCTACTTGTTAATGGACAGCGGTTGGTTTGGGGGTCAGCGGGGGGCAAACGGGTCTCTTTGAGTGCCAACCCGGATGCAGTTTTGATCGACATGCGGTGGACTGGATTCACTGGGTATGAATGAAAAGGTGTAAACTTCAAAGTCAACACAATCGCATTTATTTTGTTGTGTTTTTGTGCGGTTCGTGTTTACCAAAAGCTATTAAATATTTGATAGAATTTTATTTTGATGCCAGTCAAAACTTGGTCTTTTGTCAGCATATCAAATGAAAGCACGTCCGATTCAATTACTACGAGGTTGCATTTTCATTTGATGTGGAAATCTAATAGAAGGCTCTAGTCTGAACAGTGCGGCGGTCTGATTTGCAAACTATTATAACACAACCCCGTAGCCTCAATTTTTCTGGTGGAATTCTTGAACAAGGGGTTGGAATGCTTGGGCACGGCTCTACGGGAGGTATTTCATTTTCCGAGGTAAATATTTTTTTCTTTTAACGTCTAAGGAATACACTGAGAGGCTTTGATGATTACCACCATGAAAGTAGCTAAATTACTGGTGTAAATGAGCTTAAAGAAATCATAAAAGAAATTCCACTTCTTCATGATTCTAATTCTTGGCTGGGTGCTTATTTATCAAGAGAGGTTGTAATACAGTATGTCTGTGCTCTACAAGTGCCTAATTGTGAATTCTTGGTGGTCTGCCAGCGAACTAACTTTTTAAAGCGAGTAGGCGTTCTTATATTCTGGTTGATGCGGGAATAACATCAACATTCGTAAACACATTTTTTCACGATCCCTGCTTCTGCATATATTTCCAAAACCTGGGACATCTAACTTAAATGCTGCACTATGGAACTTTTCTGGTGGAGGGTCCTCGGGTGCTGTACTTGGGTTGCCCACTGCTCCTGAGAGGTTGCCTAGAGCCGCTGTTTTAAGGACGGGTAAGTACGCAAATGGATAAAGTAAGTAAGTCAAGTCATTAAAGTTCTCCAAAAAAAAATTAAAAATCATTGTTTATTAATACAAGCCTACACTGAAGAAAATGTAGTTGAATTTATCAAAACTAAGATAAAAACGAATCCAATTATTTGAACAATGAACAATTTGACAGTCCATGGAGTTCAGAAACATGTCAAAATTAATAGCCTCTGATTGTCATTATTGTACAAATTATATACTAATATTTTTTATTACCACGCAACAAAGAAAAAACGTTTCGTGTAGCATCATGGTTTCATCTAAAAACTCTGATTTGCTCATCATCAACTTCCCAAAATCCACATATCAAATAGAACTGCTAAACTGGCCAGTGCCTGTGGACTAAAGAGGAAAGTGAGGAAGGGGGGCGGGGTCTGGACGTATGAGGAACAGTGTGATTGGTCTAACAGGTATCCACACTTCAAGCTCCGCCCCTGCCGCCAGGTGTTTATAGTCAGAAAAACCTGGCTGTAAGTAGCGCATGCTTGTGTGATGTCACCAAGTACCTGAAACTGCCACTGGAGCCAGGACACACCCATTTTTATACATTTTTTACAATTGCCAAAAAATGAGTAGGAACAGTAGACAATGTTATTAAAACCATATACACAATTTAATAGCAAAAAACACACCCAAAAAAACGTTTATTTAGTTTAGCTCCACGTGTCACAATGTGCTAAGGATCCTATACTAAGATTTTGAGAATGATCCCTGGATGGTGCGCTTGGAAAGAGAATGTGTGAAAACTTGCCTCAGGGAGACAACAAAGTGTATTTCAATCATTCCTTTGTTAACATGTGGTATATGCACAAGCTCTTGAATTCATATGATAAAAAGTACTTAATATGAATGATGTAAATCTTTGAAATACAGTTTTCCAGCTATTATTTCCTTTTCGTCTTCCAGAAATTATGGAGCCAGGGGAAACCGTCTGTGTCAAGCAATTAGTATGGATAAGATTGGAGCTATCGACAGGTAACAATGGCAGTGTCAATACAACCACGTTCAGGTAGGAAGAAGGACAAAGTGAACCATCTGCCAAATAACAGATAAGAGCTCAGGCCATGGCCACAGCATTAGAGCCTTTTATAGATTCCTGCATGTGGCCATTTTCAGTCAAGGGGGACGTTTTCGATGAGATATGATTGCTGCTCACATGATTGTAGCTCCCAGAAGATGGGGGGTCTTAGGGAAAAAGCCACCATTTTGATTTTTTCCCCCACTTTATATTTATTGTACTTCATTCTCTGTGTGTGTGCATATATTTTTTTGTTTTTGGGGGAAACAGTTGATGTCATACAATAAAAGTTGTGGCGTTACAAAAAAGCAAAAACATTAAAGCAGTGTCCAGGTACACTGAATCAGCTAATGCAGCCTGCTCCTCACTCCCTCCTTTCAGACAAACAAACAAGCTCATTGGTCATCTGTCATTTAGAGCAAAATCAAACTTCCTAAGATTAAATATGTTTAATGCTTTTTACACAGACAAGTTTGTTAGTTTGTTTTGACATAAACAGGTCATGGGTTGCTCTGATTG
This sequence comes from Periophthalmodon schlosseri, assembly GCA_000787095.1. Classification (NCBI taxonomy): domain Eukaryota; kingdom Metazoa; phylum Chordata; class Actinopteri; order Gobiiformes; family Gobiidae; genus Periophthalmodon; species Periophthalmodon schlosseri. The sequence continues at coordinate 13,472 of JACM01045477.1, read as the reverse complement.
GCTAATCTGCCTATCAGCTTCACGTCTATGTACAGTGTAGGAATAGTGGGTCGGATATTGTTGTACATACTTACAGTACAGTAATTAAAAAACACCCCCTGTAAAAAGTAGAAGGTAAATTATATTGACACTTGGGCAGGGTTCAGAGCACTTGACAATGATGACAATGCTGGTTTAATTCAGTTCAGTTTTATTATACTATTGCTATAACACAAAGAAATATGTACCCTGTCCATGGGTACAGAAGTGACCACAAATGAAGACTGTTTTTCATAGCAATTAACAAATCAAAACTAAACATTATATCATTTCAATGTTGAAAAGTCCTCAAATGGCACCCAGAACAGGAATAAGTCATGTGACTGAAATGAATATGAAGAAAACCTTTTGGCTATTTGTCCTTGGTAGATAATAAATATGCAATTCCAGATCTCAGCTGAGATAGGTTGGGCCTGGTTAGTATTTGGATGGTAGACTCCTGGTGTGTGAGTAGTGGGGCAGAAGTGACTCTAGTGCAAACTGTTGTTGCATCCTCAGGCAGGACGCTTCACCCACATTGCCTAGTGTGACTGTGGTGTTTGAGTGACTGATTGGTGGTGGTCAGAGCACCATTTAAGTCCCGATATGGGCTTTGTTTGGTCTCAGTCCTTGTTTAGTCCCGGTCTAGTCCAGGTTTGGTTTTGAGTGTCATCCTGGTTTATTCCCAATTTTGATATGTTGAATGTGCAAGTGTCAACGCAGCCTTTGGAATAGGTATCCAAAATGCTTTGCAACAGTTTATTGAATTACAAGACGGCATTGTTTCCTCAACATTCACAAAGAGTAGAGTATATTTTAGCTCGACAAACCCGGACTGCAGCATGTGAGAATGTGCCATGTTGGTAATTACAACAAGTTACTCCATGTGGTGAATAAAAGCTCTCCTTGGCAGCACCTGTGCCAGAGCTGCTTTGTACCCCACAGTGGGCCTGACATCCCCTTTAAAGGCTAAGTTTGAGAGATCAAAGGTCCTACTCCCAGCTCCACTTGCCATTCACAGCCACACAGTGAGCAGCACCGACAGCTAACCGCTACCAGCTAACATGAAATACACTGCTATCTCTTACCCCTGTCTTCATACATTATCTAAACCTATAGAAGTCCCTTAATCTCGTTGGAGCGCGCGTGCCTGGCTTTGCAACAGACCCCGAGTTGTTGCAGAAAACATATAAATCCTGATTACTTAGCAGATCGAAACATTAGCAGTGAGTGGGGTTGCCTAATCGTCTCAAGAACAAACAGAATATGAAAAGACCTTGTGTCTTTAATCAAGTTCAATCAAAATGTACGATCAGTTTGAGAGAAAAAAAATATCATCCTGGTGTGTCATTAGTTCAAAAGCTCGTAAGGTTCAAAAGCAGTGCCATAGAAGCATGTCGTTGTAGTCTGTGTTTTTGATTTTAGACAATAGAGATAGAGAGGAGTCTGTACGAACGGAGTGATAAAGTGGTTCCCAAAATTGTGTGTACCGTGGGAGAGAAAGCTTGCTACAAAAATACAGATTGTGGACCTTGTGAATGAAAGTGAGTCAGTTGCTTGTTGCTGTAAGGTAGCTCTTCTCACTGGCATTTAATTCTAGCTAGACAGGATATCTTGGTGTTTTATTGGTGTTTTATTGTTTTATTGTTCTTTGCCTAAGTGTCATTATCTGTATATTTGTTTTTTGTTGACTTTTTCAAATTTAAATGTGCTATATAAATAAAATGGAATTGAATTGAATAGGTCTTTGTATGTTAGCTCTAGGATCCAACAGCTTTAAGACATAATTATACAATAAAATCATAATTTTGACTTATAAGAGATACAAAATATTGCCTGGTATCCAGAATTCTCACTTGTTCAGTACTTTATGAAGATGTGAGTCTGGTCACCGGTAAATTTCCCTGAGTTCAAATGCGTGTGATTCACCAATCAGGGACACGCATGGTCTGTCCGCATAAAAAGAAATGTGGCTGTTTATAAGGAAAAAAGAAAGGAAAAAAATATCACAGGGGACTGATAAAACATTTCAGATTTCTACAGAATCAGTGAGTGACGCACTAAACTCTGTTAATCTGAGGTGAGGAAAATGTAGTTTTATTGAAAATGATGGTTGACCAATGAGCTCCTTAGTTTCACATGAATCACTGAAAAAACAAATCTGATTGCACGATCATGTTTGGTTCTGGCTCGAGATGCGACAGAGGGTGTGGGGACCAGACTGATATCCCTCTGTATAAAAAATACAGAGAGATATCGTTCTGTTTTTTCAATATCGAGAAACTACCAACAAAATTTAGCTTGATGAACAAGAAGATATGTACATTATCTTTCTGACCAAACATGAAACTAAACCACAGCCTTCAACGGCATTAGGTTTTTCATTTATTTACTTTATTTAGTTTAAGATGAATGATGAGAGTTGCAACGTCTCCAACTCAACATGTAGTCCAGATGGCCTCCTTGCAAACGTCTGTTACTACTATGGAAAACCCCTGGATGAATGAGAGATTACATTGACACCACTTATTCATCATATCAATACTTCAGAAGACAAACTTGTTTTGGCTGTTGTCTTCCTTTGCAAATTGACATACAAGAATTAGAATAGTGCGCAAAAATGGCATGGTTATTATGGAAATTAGGGGGGAAAAAAGCTTTTAATATTTGTACAGCCTACATTTTCTCATTTTGTACAATCATGTCTAGTTTTGCAGCCTCGAGTTGAATGCAATCAATGTAAAAATAGCGCTGCAAAACATACCAGGGAGCAACAAAAGTCTGTGGGTCTCACTTTCCTCCTCTCCCCAACCTCTTTCATCTCCTGCTCTCAAACCAGCCACTTTCGCTTTGCATTATACCCAAACTCCCGAGCCCTAGCCGGTAATTCCATATGATTTTTCCTCTATGCATAATCCCCTACTCTTCCCAGGCGGTATTCCCGACCAAGCCCATCCCACGAGCGCTGTAAGAAAGAGCGGCAGTAATCCGACGGGGTAGCAATACAGGTTTACCAAATCCTCAGATCCAATGCTTGGAAATCACAAGGGGTCCGGTTATCTGCAGGACAAGATAGTGGCACAAAGGAAAAACATACTCCAATCACTTCTTTTTCCCTGATGCGGAAAAGACACAGTTCTTATCGGAGTCTGCGAGGTAAGAAAGTTAAGATTCAACATCTGAAGGAGAAGGTTAAAGTTCATGGGATTTCTTTGGGCAAGAGGTCGTGACTGCTTCCTCAAGATCAGTAATGTATAATAGGGATTCTTCCAAACATATTCATTTCTATCTGAGAAGAAGGTATTAACACGTCTTAAGTGACAGTCAGTTAAAACGGTTATATGGGTTTTATAGACGCTAAGCAAAGGCAAATTAATGGAGCAGGGTTAGTCATGCAGAAGCACTTTTTGATTAGTAATTCTGTATTATTTCGGGCAAATTTATATGCTGGCTACTATAATCATGAGGAGAGGTACATTACCAGCAAGAAGACTGGCCTGGCCTATGCAAACATTTTCTGGATAGAGGTTGCAGGTTCGCTATAGTTAAGGTTAATGCCAACCTGTCAGGACCAGTGGTTCCTAGAGACCCATCTCCAGGTCTTGAGTTATAGACTAGTCAAGAAGATATTGTGTGTGCTTTGGGTTGATGGGGATAGATGCCTGGAGGAAACCCTCCCGGACACAGAGAGAACACGCAAACTCTGCATGGAATGATCAGAGCGACCAGGAGTCAAACTTGGAACCTTCTTGCTGTTGGGGAAGAGAGCTAACCACTCAGCCTCCGTGCCTCCTGGGTTCTCTCTGGGTAATCTGGTTTCCTTCTGCTTTCCTCCTACTGTACAAAGGACTGAATGCTACAAGTTTGTAAAGATGATATTTCTTAAGTTTTGATTTTGAAGGTTGAAAAAAAAAAAAACATTTAGTAGGATTTTGGAGGTTTACTCGGGAGACAGTAGCTCAGTTGGAGTGTTTCTCCACTGAGCTAAAAGTTGGCCGTTCAAATCCCGCTCTCAACGTAAACACCATTGGTTAAGCGGTCAGATCCACTGGCCTACAGGTTGGCGGTGCGATTCCAGCTCCTACAGATGAATACAGACACTTAACCCATCTCGCCCCCAGTGTCTGCGTACGTTGGTTTATGAATGTGTGTGAATTGGTGAGTGGTTTCTTGATGTAAAGTGCTTTGAGTGCCTTGAAGATGGAAAAGCGCTATATAAAAATGTGACCACTTACCACTTACTTTATGTTAACTGTGATCTTAATGTAGACATTTTTGGTGCTGTAATATGGATATTGATGAGACATTTACAGTATGTGTACTATGAAAATATAAAGGGTAATAATTACTGCAGACTCAGGAAGTGCTTATACAAAACAAAACAAAAAAAAAAACACATGCAATACTATATCAAAATGAACTTTCTAACCACAAATATTGTAATGTTTTCATCAATCCTACCAGGGTAACTATGCAAAATCCCACTGACAAACTGTTGGTTCAACTTCAAAGTGCATATGAGTTCACAATACAAAACAAAAGTGTATGAATCAGTTATGAAAGGCTTTTCATAATCCTGTCTGCACACACTGGGAGCCATATTGGAGCAGTGTCTTGCAACATCTGGCCACGGCTTAACCCCTCCTCCCCCCGTGTCCCATGCAGCCCTGTCCACCTCATATACACTGCACAGACCCATGCACCAGGCCCGTGGGGCTCTGGTTGACTACAAAGTGCTTTACACAGCCGCAGTGGAGGGTGCCATGTATTGTGTATAGAGTGGAAGGGTCTATGTAGTGGTGCCAGTTGTCGCAGAGCAGGCTGTCAGAGGCAATGCTGTGTGCCGCCTGATAGTAGCCCGGTCCCAAGTGTGCAGGAGCAGTGCACGTCTGGCGTTAGAGCTGAGTGCACTGGCAGTCTGCACCTAGCGGTCACAAAGCCAGGAGGTCAAAGGTGAAGCAGTGCAGTATGGTTTGTGCTTCACTAAGACCAATGGGAAAAGGTAGAAGTGGTTATTACCTATGTTTTGTGTTGTATGTTGCTGGTAGAAGAGGTTTCAAAGGTTGTCATGTAGATCTTGTCACATCTCAGAAGTTAAGCAGAGCCGAGTCTGGTTGGTACTTGGGTGGGAGACCACAGTGGGGGCACCAGTGACAAAAACTGCCATTGCGTCCCGAAGGAAAGGCACTTCACCCACATTGCCTTGGGTGAATGTAGTGTGTCTGTGAGTGATCGGGAATGGTCAGACGGGATGATGGCGCAGATTGGCAGCCTTGCTTAGGTCAGTCTGTCCCCGGGCAGCTGTGATTACAATAGTAGCTGAATATAGAGTGAATGAATAATCCACTGTAGACAGCCTTGAAAAGTGCTATATACTGTAAATCCAGTACATTTATTACCTTTGAAATCCTTTTCTACCATGGATCACTCCTGGACGAATGAGGGATTACACTGGCCTGTACTGTTGTTTGTTTAATGTGTCTCTTGCATTTTCAACTTGGTACAAAATATAATAATATGATAGCTGTAAAGCACAGACACACATAAAACCAATACTACTTGTTTCTGATTGTATTTAAATATTAAGAAATAGATGTTTGTTGTTTCTGAAAGGACAAAGTATATCACATCTCCCCCTGGTGTCATTATGTGAATAAACAACTCACTTACAAGTATGAGCGCCGCCTACCTACTATCCCTTAAGTCTCCAGGTTTGTGAGAGATCAGAGCAAGATGAGGAGAGGAAAATACAAATGACTCAATAAAGGAAATATACAACATAACGTAACTTATAAGTAAAAACTTTTCTCTTTCACTTTGAACAATACACTTATGTTCTCTCATTTGTTTACCCTGCTGCATGCAAAATCATTCCTGTTTTGCTCAATCCCTAAGTAGCTTGTTTATACAGGCTTCATCCAATAATAAACTCATTTTCATTCAGAAAGACTTCTGAAAATGCTGTCACTGCTTTAGAATTGTGTGTTTCCTGGTTTAAAGAGGGGGTATTTTACTTTACTATGTATTAACTGCTAACACATAACATATTTAGATCACCATGTTACCTTTTATTTTATTTTATGGGCGGCAGTAGTTCAGGTGGTGGAGTGTTTGTCCACTGATCTGAAGCTTCCACAGATGACTGTTGTCGTTGGTCCTTCGGCAAGATACTTAACCCACCTCGCCTCCCCCAGTGTCTGTGTACATTGGTGTATGATTGTGTGTGAATGGGTGAGTGATTCCTTAATGTAAAGCGCTTTTTAGTGCATTGAAGGTGGAAAAGCAAAGTTACGACCTCTTCAGTATAGTCTCTGTTAGCTTACAAAGTCTGAACTGAAGAGACCCTTAACTTGGGAAAGATAGTATAGTCTCCTTTCAATCGATAATCTTAATTTCTTTCAGCTAAACAACCATGAGGAAAACTGCTAAGAAAAGAGTTGCCTGGATCAAAATGACAAATTCATATTCCATTTTGCTTTTATAATGTTTTAAATCAACATGTTTTTGTTGTTCTGAGCTCAAAAGCAGCAGGCGAGTATGAGGGATGATATAATTGGTTGTTTGAAGCAGCTCACCCTCTGCTCCTTAGCACTGCTGCTACATTTGGTTCCATGGAGCTTTTAAATAATCAATATACCCCTGGGCTTGATGCATTTAATACACCTTAAAGAGTAAATGACACAGAGGGCTTGTTTGGAGTCCTCCAACATAAAAGAGGATGTGTGAGTACATTCTCAGTCTCCTTGAAAGCCCAGGAAAAGTGAATGGGGCTGCCTGCTGCTGCTGCACACAGAACTGAGTTAAACATAAAAAGAAAATATACACATAGAAGTAAATGTGTTGAAGTTAAATGATGTGAGAAAGCTGTTTGGGTAACTCATGTCATGCAACAAAATAGAGTGGTGAAGTATGGAAGAGGCCTAATGGCATTATACTGCACAGTAAATATTTGTGCTTTTACTGGGTACATGACATTCAAGGTGGGTATTGTAAATGGTCTCATGTGCACTCAAACCATCTGCCATTCAATACGCATTAAAGTTCATACCTGATTTTCCTGAAAGCAGGAAGTAGGCATTTAAATATATCTAAGACCGACAGCACTCTAGAGGACTTTTAGCCTGATGATAAGCCCAGGTTGCCTCTCCATGAGTTTTGGAGACGCATGGCCCAAATAGCAGTTCCTCCTAGCACTCCTCATGTCAGTGCGATGTTGCGTCGCTGCTCCAAGGCCTCAAATTTTAAGGTTCCAACATGTTTACAATTGTTGTTTGCGATCAACTTTACAACAGTCAATCAGAACAGCCAGACTGCACCTGTCATCCGTTGCCCAGTGACGGCTGTTAAATTGTAGAAATATGGCGAAGGACACCAACATGGAGTTTTCACAAACTTTTCAGCTGAATGCCAGACAAATAATCGTTTCAAAATGTCCTTACGTCTGTGATCTATACACTTTCCGTCAAGTCGTAGCATCGCAAAAGATTTTAAAATACTCTAGTGTGAAGCCAGCTTAACTCAATCCTCACACAAACTCTTTGGCACATCACATTCACAATCATGGATTTTGTGTCCATGTCTTGGGAACAGATTTTTCAGATGAAGTGAAGCAGAGGTGGGCCGCCAACGCCCAACACACTCTCTTTCCAAAAAGCATTTTAGCAAATCAGGCTCATTGAACAGTATGATAATATACATCCTATTGTGATCTGATTCCTTTGATAACTGGATGTTTTGGTGATATCGCTAATATTGTGAATTAGTGCAATGCCTCTTAATGCAAATCATATAGTCAAGCCCAAACGCTTTTCCCCACCTACTCCTCTTAATGCTCGGCCACTGTCATGCAGGTGACAAGTGAATTCAGCTAACTACAATGAAGTCTGTGTGATCCCTCAGTTGTCCAGGTATGATCCATAGTAAAAGAAAAATTCAAATCTGTCAACTGGACAAAAAGTTGAAGACGTTTTGCTGCTTATCCAGCTTTTTGTCCAGTGGACAGAAGTGCAAAGTGAGTCAGACAGTGTGCGGGAGTCTTCTTAAAACCCTTCAAAATTCTAAATCTAGGCCTTAAGAAAAAACATGATTTGAACAATTTGCCAGTTACATGCACATTACTGAAACATGCACAATAGACTAACCTTCTAGCTACATCCTTGAACTGTAGCACACATCTGGAGTGTTCATTACCTTGAGGACTGTTCTGGGTTTTCAAAATGTCTTTATAATTTAAGATCACACCAGACTTTGGAAAACATAAATAAAATGGTCAAAACCATATGAAAAATCATGCCAGCAGTCCCACATTGAGCTATTAACAGTTTATTTTCCTTCCAAAAACTCAAATTGGTTTCCGGCTATGACAACACAAACTTCATCGCCTCCAGGTGTGCCATTTCACCCGCTTGTGCACACAGCAAATCACATCACAAGTGACACAACACCTTCAATATTTCTCTGTGTGGCGCAATGACAGTCCCCCATCCTTTAGCAGCTGCTCCACAGTGGAACTTTTTTTGCAAATGTTGCTTTTAGTGTCAAGAAAAATGTTTGCAGGCCCGGGGGCACTTTTGATTGCCATGTCGTGAGTTGCCAGGGGGAAAGTTGGCAAGCGAAGTTGATCGGTAGCTTCATATCCAGTTCTTTTAGATTTTCACAAACAGGTGGTGCACAAATACCTAACACATACCCATTCAGGGCTCCACACAGATGTTACAAGCTAATAAAACAAATAAATACTTTGTTATATGGCTTATTCAAATCTGGATACTAACTTAGGATCTGGAATAACCACATTGTCAAACTTTCCTTTCGAAGGGCATTTGAAGGAGGTTTCGCTTTTCATTTATTTTTTATTTTATTTTATTTTTCTAGCAGGGAACATGTTGGCGTAGTGTGATACGTGTTTGAGGTCAGACAGAGCGTAAATGCCCTGCTGAGTCTTGGTGATTACTTCAGAAGATATGTAAGCAACATCCCCAGGCAGAGGTCCAAATGGCAACGTGCAGGGTGAATTCTAATGGGTGGCAAAAGACAACAACAATCTGATAGTGTAAAATTTAGCATTATCACATTAACAAGACATGTGTTTATTTGAATTGATCCATATAAATAAGTAACTGCAAGTATGGTCATATTAGCTTGGCATTCGAGGATGTCTCCAATGCAGAGAGCAGACATTGCTTTGCTTATTCTATACTGAGATAAAGATGCTAGGGTCTCTTGGGGAATGACGAAGAGGGACAGAACTGGAATTGGGAGTTCATCGGGGGGACAGTCTGAATTGGATGTTTTGGAGACCAAGTTGAGGTTAAGTTTGTTTGTACACATGCACAAAACAATTAGTGAATACACCGGAAAAAGAGACCTGGAAAGAGGAGCTGTATGAATGTTGTGAATGCAGACTTGAAGGTTTGCCTGGGATCCATACACACTTTTTCAATACTTTACGATGATGTGAGTCTGGGCGCTGGTGAATCTCTACGAGTTCAGATGGGCACAAACATGTTTAGTTCTGGCCATAGACTGTATATATAAATGGACATAGCCAACCTGCTAGCTGCCGCGTTCCAAATGAGAAGTGAGAATGGGTGCGCTTCTGGCGCCATCGACTCTGGCTCCGATTCACTTTACATTGAAAAATGGTCACCCCTCTCTCTGTAACTGCTGCAGTGAGCCTCTTCATTTTGGTCTTAAAATGTTCGTACTGACCCACTCCACATGTTCCTGGTGTTTTTATTTCGCCATTCTGTCCGTAACTAAAGATATGAACATTAATAACAGACAAATCAGGCGTCGGCTAAACCAGCGGTGTGAGCAGGAAGGAGTGTTACCTTCAATAGCCTGGCTCCGGATTGATTGGCTCTTAGGTTGCTATGACACTCGCCATCAGGATCTCGGCTCCAAATTCGCCCCTGTAACTCCTAGCCTCAATGAGCTTTATTTGACTGGAGCCAAACGTTATGGGTGACGTCACTCTAACTTAGCCCATTTCTTTGTATAGTCTGCGGTTCTGGCTTGAGACACAACAGAGGTTGTTAGTTTAAAAATAGTCAATTCAGATAGAGGATAGTGACATACAATGAAAAAAGAAGAAGAACAGGAAATGGTTTGTAAAATAGACATGTTGTAGTGTTTTACTCACACAATGTTCTGTTCTATTGTCCTGGATGACGTTGACCACCTGAAAACATACCAATGAAATGAAGCATGACTATCCTCCATTGTGACCAGTAATGACATTTAAGGGATAGACTCTTCACGTAATTTGTTTTCATGTTCGTGCCGCACTCTGCCTCTGTTTCGTTCTTCAAATTTGTGTTTATCTTGAGCACAGGGAATGAGCAGGTCAGAAAGAGGCTGCCGGAAATCCAAGGACAGTTGATTGTGTCTGGAAGAAAGAATCATTCTGATGTTGCCTGGGCTACTGGTTTGAAGAGCAAGGCATAGTGGGCAGAGTGAAACAAGGCAGAAGCAAATTGTGCAGATTAAAAGTGCTGTAACCTGATTTTGAGTGTCTTTAAAACATGGAAAACTGTTGTGTTGGTCAAAAGTGACTCCTCGCTTGCCTTATGCGTTATGAGCAATGAGTTTATAAGCGATTTTCACATCTCTGAGACCAGGGCCTGAGACCAGAGTATTGCCATGACATTGAAGCTAACAACAACTAACATGCTAACCACGCACTTCCTGACTATCGGACAATAAAATGCTTTCTAATTTGATGCAGACGGTACACAGCAGATTTTTTGTTTCATTGGCATACTTTTGCAAATCTCTTTATTTCTGGGAAGCAAGAAGCCAAACCACTAAACCAAATTCTGTATGTATGTTTCAAATTAAGCTTCTTGCCTTAGCCTGGTTTACATCAGCCTGTTATAATCCATGAAGCTCATCTGTGTTTTTAAAGTCCTCACACCTTCACCAGACTTGCTCGTCTTGTTTCAGTTAATCAGCATTTAGCAATGTGACTTTATTCTAATATAAGGGCATAGTTGTAATGAATGGATTTGATGGCACAAATGTGACTCTGGAAATGTTTTAAGCTCTTCAAAACTGGCCTGTGGATTATTCTACCTCTGACATAACAATCAGGGAAAATTTCTGAGGTTCTGAGTAAAAAAAACTCATATACAGGATTAACGAAACAAGCATGTATGAAGTTACATACAACTCCAGGTATGTTTTTTTTTTCCTTTTTAAATGAGGAAACAATTATTATCTCATGGTTAAAAGCTCGAAAACGTTGATTTTGCCAGCTATGTGTCCTTTAAAATCAGCATTCCCCTTCACCAGTTAGCTCACACAACCCTCCTCTATCCCTGTTTATTTACTGAAGTTTCATCAGCTCTATTTCATCAGGGGGATGCTCTTATCTCATATTCTGCTCTGCCTCCTCTACACTTAAAAAACACATACATTTGAGGCTGCCCAGGTTCCTTTTTTCTCCTGGAAGTTTATTATCATTTGGCTTCTTCTCTCTTCTCTCTTGGTAGGCATTCACTTTGTTCAACAACTCCTTTCTTTCCAGGAACAAGCCTGTTTCTTTGGCCTCTCCTCTTCTCTCTTTTGGTAGGATTTATCTTTGACCACCTCTTCCGAAGTCCTCTGTTCCCGTTCTCCTTACAGGCCTTAATTTTATCATTCCGGGAACAAAGCATTTTCTTTGGCCTGCTACGACTCCTCTTTCTTCTGGTAGACCTTTGCTTGGCCATTTCCTACGTATTCTCCTGTTCCTCTCTCTTTTGGTCCTACGTATTCTCCTGTTCCTCTCTCTCGATGGGCCTCTGTAATTTCTATACAGTAGATATTAGAAGATACAGTGATGCAGTCTGTTTCTGCCAGTTTCTTTCAAATAACATGTCCCTGTTGTGCAGACCGGTCCCGGACCTGTTCTAATCAGGCCCCCCACAAATTTTTGATAATAACTTTTAGTGTAGTATGGTCAAATGGTAAACGGGCAAATTTTTATATAGCGCTTTACCACCTTCAAGTCACTCAAAGCGCTTCACATCAAGGAACCACTCACGCATTCACACACACATTCATACACCAGTGTACGCAGACACTGGAGGCAAGGAGGGTTAAGTGTCTTGCCCAAGGACACAAATGACCTCTCTACCAATGATGTTTATGTCAAGAGTGGGATTCGAACCGCCAAATTTCCAATCTGTGCTCAAACACTCGACCAACTGAGCCGCTGTCACAGTCTAGTAATAAATTGCAGTAGCTTATATCTTGCAGACATTTGCTCATGAGTATTTTTTACACCAATAATCGCTGTGGTCCGGCTCTTCATCACACGCCTGGATTCAAATACGGCTCTTAGGAAAAAAATAAATAAATAAAATCATTGCTTTCCTCTGCTGTTATCGGTAGGGCTGTCACGATAACACATTTTGAAGTGCGATATATTGCTGAAGTAAATATAGACAATAAACGATAATACTGAAACCAAACCATACTGCAGAATTATTCACAAAAATGTATTCTAAATGTACAATATTGTTAAGTATTGTTGAGCTGTAGAAATGAAAAGCAGATTGCAACACTTAAAATATCCAAAAATGTCCCAAGTCCCCACAATAAATACTGACCCCAAAAAATATTGTTCCATTTATAATATATTGAACGATAAGTCGACATAGTAATTATTGTGCCAGGCCTAGTTATGGGCACTATTTTGAGTAATTTCAATTTTTCACTGATTTTAGTTTGTTATGAAGAGCCACTGTCTAGTTTTGAATTTCATTATGTTAAAAATGTCCATATACCAATCATGTTTCACCACATACAGCTGCTGTATTGCCACTAAAGTAATTAGTTGGTCCATTAAGACATTTTTTAATTATTGTATAGTCTGCTCTAGCTAATTTTCTAAAAGTTTAGTGAAAACTTTTCAAAGAAAATGTTTTCTCTGAGTGGGAAATGGTAAGAAATAATTTTAAAAAGTCAACTTTATCTGCACCAGAGGACGCAAATTCTTAATCTGAAATGACCTTTGTTATTGGAGGAGGCTCTGAAACTGACTGGGTGGTGTTTGGTACAGAGTGAATATGCTGAGAGGAGGAAAACCTTGATTTAAAGTTAAGACTCCACTTTAATGAATTATAGGCATTGATCTTGGTGCCTTTGCCTTTTCACAGAGCAGTTCTATCTTTGTGTTACTATTTTATTATTGCTGAATAAACCATTTCCACAGTTATTTCACAGATTTATTGTTTTAATACTTGAAAGTAGGTGTTACATTGTGGTTTGGAAATCACGGGGTATACCCATAGACTGTATAAAGAAGTGGACTAAGCTCATCGAGGCTTGCAGTTATAGGGGCAAATTTGAAGTTCCATATTAGGAATTACGATTGCGAGTATCACAGCCACCAAAGAGCCAATCTGGAGTGAGGCTGTTCAAGGTAACGGCCCTTTGCAGCTTTAGCAACGCTGTCAATCAAACCT
>KN478996.1:1547-14347 GCA_000787095.1 Periophthalmodon schlosseri | reverse complement strand
ACAGTAAATTAAAAAGCCTGACACAAGAGTGACAAGTCGGGAGCATAATACATAAAGGCCTGACAACGAGGGTCACACTCGCACAGCCTCACTGCCTCATTTCAGCCTCTGCTATGTATATTTATGTACGCTATTTATCACACAGAGGGTCAGACGCTCTGAGCTACCAGTCCTAAGAGAATACTGAAGGACATGCATAGTGCTCGGAGCATGCAGGGAATTTAACTTAGCTTCGAAATATAGAAGTAAGTCTTTGAGATAAAGGAAAGAATTCTGTGAAGAACATACAAACATACAAGCTATTAGTCCCACCAACTTTAATACTGAACCGTGGCAGATAACCTCCCCGTCAAAGCCTGATCTGGACAGATCTTAGAAGCTAAGCAGGGTTGGGCCTGGTTCGTACTTGGATGGAAAACCGCCGGGATAATCACAGGCTGTTGTTTACATATAGCTCTTATGTTAAAATACTTTTTAACTGAGTGGCAGTAGCTCAGCTAGTAGAGGGTTTGGTCCATTGATCCGAAATTTGGTGGTTTAAATCAGGCTCTCAACATAAACATAATTGGTTGAGTGGTCAGATCCACTGACCCACAGGTTGGCGGTGCGATTCCAGCTCCCACAGGTGAATGCTGTCATTGTGTCCTTGGGCAAGACACTTAACCCACCTCACTTGCACTGTGTATGTATGCGTGTGTGTCTGTGTGAAACTGGATGAGTGGTTCCTTGATGTAGAGCTTTGAGAGCCTTGATGGTGGAAAAGCGCTATATAAAAATGTGACCATTTACCATAAATGTATCAGCAGTATTATAAGTCTCATTTCTCCCTCACAATGGCTATAGCTGGTTTGATAATAGTCTGCATAAAGTAAAAAGTGTTTTCCTGAGCTAAAAGAAAGAACAGAAAGAACAGAAGAACAGAAAACTGTATAGCAGAAGAGCGATAAGAACAAATCTGAACTCTATCCACAACCTCTTGGTACAGTTGAAGATTCAAACAGTTGAACAATCCAAATGCACCACACATAAATTATACTTTTATCAGCAACAAAACCATTAGTTTTTGTGTGCTTAACTCACAACTAAATCCCACTCTCGACTTAAACATCATTGGTAGAGCGGTCAGATCCACTGACCCGTACATAGTTTGGCAGTGCGATTCCAGCTCCCACAGATGAATACTGTTGTTGTGTCCTTGGGCAAGACACTTAACCCTCCTCGCCTCCACTGTCTGTGTACACTGGTGTATGGATGTGTGTGAATGGGTGAGTGGTTCCTTTGAGTTCCTTGAAAATGGAAAACTGCTATATAAAAACGTGATCATTTACCATTTACTTTCACTTTTCACAATCTAGAAACATGCATGTGCCTGAACTAAAGGATACAGCTCCTATGTCTCCATTTAGATCAGCCTGGACCCATACTTCAGAATGAAACAGCACAGATACCACTTGGAACCTGGGTTGTTTTTTAAATGCAGCTATGACTTAAAAAAAAAGAAAGATATGATATCATTTTTGTGCTATAAACAAACTTAAAAACATCCTGGCCCATGACCTTCAGGTTACTATAGAAACTCACTATTTGCATTCTGCCTATGTTTACACATTTAAAAGTGTAGCCTAACTCCTAACTTTGAAGCCGCTTTAATTACTCCCAAAACATCTGAACTATGAATTTATAAGCAGACAATTTCAAAACATTCTGCACATTCTTCCAGTCTTAAAACTTGACTACGTAGTGCAATGCAGATTATAAATGCATTTAAAGTTGGCATAGCTCATATTTGACTTCACAACACCGGGGGACTGACATGTCTAAGGATGCGTCCACATTTTTGATTGGATTATGGGAAGCAAAAATTGAATTCGGAATCCATTTTGTCTGCGGCTCTCTGAAGGATGCCCAGGGACGGAGACATCATTATGAATATTAATTGTTAATAATTATCCTCCTCCTCAGGGTACCTCATATTTCAGGACAGTGTGAATGGATTTAGAGAGAGCCAGCGTGTTAGAGCCGAGTGCACAGAAGAGGGAATAGGAAGGGGCGCATTAGTATCTTTACTGACAGACGCAGATTTGGGTGAACGTGTCAGGAAGTCTCTTGTATGCACAGCTTTAAAATGGGATCCAGATTACTGTCAGGCCATCTGCTTTGGAATATTTGTTCCCACTTAGCGGAATTTATAACTTTGACATGCACCGCGGTTATGAATGCCACCAAAGGATGTGGGATACAGCTACTCTTTCCATGACTATTTTAATTCAGCCAAGTTTATAAATCTTATTTTGAAAAATCCTACTGTGTGTTCTGACAGTCTGTGCTGTCTTGTGTTCAGATCAGTGGTTTCCAACTTTTTTCTCCCAGCGACCCTTTTTTCTCCCAGCGTTTGCAACCCCCACATCATTCTACAACATATATAATAAAATAAAATATAGTTTGTTTTATGGTTATTAAACATTTTATTGAACAGCAATTATTGTAAAATACTTAGTAGAAGCAATTAATGCTATATTTTCATTAAAATTTGTGTTGTTGTACCCACCCCTGGGGACCCCCTGAGAATTTTGGGGACCCAAATTTGGGTTCCAACCCCATTTGTAATTGTGAAGGAAGAGACTGCAGACCAGGTAGAGAGTTGAAAGAAGTTTATCTGATCAGATGAATGAAGATTACAGACAGCAGGTACATTTCAAGGGAGTTGTCCAGTACTTATAGCCCGAGAAAGGTACTATCTACAGAAGACTGGTCAACACGCAAATTTACATAATGTCGTACAAGGTCCTAAATGGATAGACCGTTAGCTGTTTACAGGAAAGTAGAATACGTCACTAAAATGCTTGCAGTCACTGAAAAGATGTAATATAAGGCCTCTTGTCAACCTGAAGATGAAGAGCCGTACCCTGTAACTGAAGTAGCAAATAAGCACGTGTCGCATTCTTACTGAGAAACAAGTTCACCTCAGTGTCTGTAACACACAGTATTCAACACAAGGTTTAAGAGTAAAACAAATAAAACTAAAATCATGCTTTCACCAATGTTGAGAATGACTGGCTTAGATCCTCAGAATAATGAGGCGTTTTGTAAAAGTAAATCACAGAAAAGAATTCTTTAAACATGACTATTTTTATTATTTGATGTGTATTTATTTATATATTTGCGTAAACTTTGCTGCATGTGCAACAAATATGGTAATGTATGTATCTATCGTTCAGTTACAGGTATTTTTGTTGCAAAAAATACGTCTGCTTGTCTCTTTGGAGAAAAATAATTATTATGCCACACTGTGGAACATTCCAGGCTAATCAATAACATCTCCACGGAGACTAGAAGGTTTTGGACCATCTTCTTCTCGGGCACAAACGCACATACCTTTAATACAAACGTGTGCGTTCTGTCTACAGGCTGGATTTGAAACCCCTGATGTTATAATGCAGAAACTAGTGTTCTCAAATTATAATTGATTAAAACAAATAATTTATCTTTCCAAGGCCCATCTGTTTGTGCTCGCGCGTTTGTGAAGTAAAAGCAAGGTGAGGATTCAGTGTGGAGTTCCACGGCTGTGTTCTTCTTTTTGGCAGTAAACATGGTGTTCAGAGATTCACTGGGTTTATTGAAGCATATTGAATATAGTGCAATATGTTCTTTCTCTGTATCTATTCACTTGCAATTGTGCTGTGACGAGGCTTTGTAGCTTTCACTCGCACTGTTTTTATGTTGTTTTTTTATTCAAACTATTGACTTCGTACCACGGACCTCTGTCGGAGGCCAGCTATTTATATGAATGTAATATCCAACAAAACCTGTTTCAATAGAAATTGGTAAAGTTGTGCAGCGTCCAATTCAGCTCTGCCTCTATATCATTCTGTCTGTCCTTACATCGCTCGCACGGAGCATTGTAGGTCAGCTCGTTGATTTGCTGAACAATGTAATAAACAGTTTGTGCGGAGGACTGTTTTGAGCAGTGTCCAGCTCCTGTAACGGTCAGATTCAACAGTGCAGTCAAGTGTTTCCTATGGGCTGCCAAGAGTCTGTGCTCCTCTGTGATGGCCTTAAAGGTCCTATTTTACACAAAATTGACTCTTGTGAGTTTTAAGTTATGTTATAATGCTGTTTCCTCCTCAAAAACATACCTGGAGTTGTGTTTTGCTTCATTCACACATATTTGAGTAACACTTAATTATTAGTCTGTCTACATCTCCAAATCTCAAAATGCGCTGTTCCATGTTGTGATGTCATGAAGCGGTAGTTTTCAAGTTAGCAGCTACCTTTTACCTTTAGGTTAGTAGAGATTGGCGATTCCAAGGCTGAAATCATCTAAATGACTGTGTTACCACATGACATCACAAGGTGGAACAGAGTGTTTTCTGTTTGAGAGAAGAACTCAGCCTAAATGTGCAGGGTTTGTGCGTTAAACATGTGTGAATGAAACTAAACACAACTCCAGGTTTGTGATGAGGAAACTACATTATAACATAGATCGAAAAATTTTTTTAAAAAGACATAATACGGGCCCTTTAAGGAAGTGCAACCGCAATATTTAACAATGCATGACCAAGGTTAATACTGGTACATTTCAACATTGCAACACAAAATTGACTCTTGTGAGCTTTAAGTCACGTTATAATGTTGTTTCCTCCTCAAAAACACACCTGGAGTTGTGTTTTGTTTCATTCACATATGTCTGAGTAACCCTTTATTATTAGTCTGTCTACATCTCCACCTTGTGATGTCATGACGCAGTAGTTTTCAAGTTAACAGCTCCTTTTACCTTTTGCCCCAGACATGCAAACTTGGAAGGTGGAATCCAGAAAAGAAGTTAGTGACTTGCACTTTATTTTGTGCATTTTTCAAATTATAATTTTGTTTTGCGACATTAACTCAGTTCATGTGCCCACTGATCTCATGGCTCATTGCTCCAAAAGCTGTGCTCGTGTCCCTGGACAAAACACCAAAAATATGATTCTATATTTAAATTGATCTTGACACATTTCATAATGTAATGAAACCTTTGGAAATGAAAAAGAATTGCATTATTAGTATTATTATTAAGTGTGCATTTTTATAGCCTACTGTTAGCCTTTTGGGTGATGCAAAACGTGTCAAGATGTTCTACACCACCAGAAATCTGACCAGAAGTGAAGAAGACACTTGGATGAGCCGCAAAACATCTTCACTCTAAAACTTGTGTCCAGTTGACGGAATACATTTTTTCTTAATGTTTTATTTGCATTTTAGGAAACAAATTTAACAGTCAGCATTAGTGATGGGACTTTTGGCTCCTTTGTGGGATCCGAATCTTTGGATCTGTTCTCTTCAAAGAGCCGTTCAATAGACTGGCTCTTTTACTATTATGTATATTATAGACTGGCTCTTTTACTATTTATGTATATGACAGAAGCCAACGTGAGAACTCATTTTAACTACAAACTAATCACAGAGAGAGATTTGTTTAAAATGGTTCAAACTGAGCGTGGGAGTGTGTTTACCCTTTGAAATTATAAAAATAAAATGTTGCACTACAATAATAATTAGCTTTTTTTTTTTATTTTCTTTTTTACTAGCTGTTATTATGATGCCAAATATGTTTTTTGTGCGTACATCTCTCACTCGTGTTGTCTGCTCTGCTTCTGTGCCGATTCGTGTGTTGGTTCAGTGTTAATCATTGTAAAAATGCATAAAAATGACAAAGAAAAAGGATCCAACCGTTCACGTTAAGGAACCGTTCAAAAGAGCCGACTCGTTCACATCACTAGTCAACACGCAGTGGGGGAATATTACTGCACAAGTGTATCCCTCACACAGATGTACTATTTACAGAACACACAGCGCACCATTTAAAGCCCGAACCAGCACAGCCTTATACAGTATATACTCATCCATTCTCCTCCCAGACTCTGTTTACTCTTCCTCATCTGCCTCTAGAACCAGCCTCTTCCTCTCCCTCTCCGCGTGTGCCTCCTCTTCACAGGAGATTTCAGTGGCCACACGGGGACAGGCAGCTCCCAGTGGTACATTATTAGAGCACAACCTCCATCATGGGGGTGTGAAGTGGCTACTGCCGGCTTCCGAGTATTTCTGATCAAAGACAAGCCTTCCTCCTCTGTCTCTGCGCCTCCAAGTGCTTTGTTTGTTTTGCTCGCTGTATTTTTGGCCAGGCTCGGCTGATTCATCTGGAGTGCCTGAATTTAAGCAAAATGAATTATTCAGCTTTTGTTTGAGTTTTCTAATTTACAATATCTGAGGCTTGTCTTTCAAAGTTTTGGTTCTGCGTTTTCCCGAAAGATTTTACCAAAAATGCCAGTAGCAGGATTGGGAAATAAGGATGAATTTGAAGCTTAAAAAAAGCTTCAAAAGACTTAAATATCAGTTGGTGTCTTGGGTGTTTTTGCAATTTAAATGAAGCAATTAAGATGTGTAATAAATATGTAATTTTAATTAGTTAAGTTTACTTGACACAGAATGAGCAGATATGTCTAAATGTATTTTTAAATGCATGTCACTCACTAAAGTCTATTTCCCAATTATGGTTCAGTAATGTATGTATATAATATGCCGTTTTATGATATTTATAGTCGGCCATTTCGTTGGTTTGTTTTGGAAAAAAAAAGAAAAAAAAAAAACGGGCTGCATCCATCCATGTAACAAGTGCCGTTTAGATCGTCAAGGGTAAATCTGTATTTCTCATTTGTAAGTGCACTGTATCTGTGTTAATCGAGCAGGGCACAGAAGCTGGGGACCTTAAGAGATTTGGAGAGGATCATAATTAGAACATGTTTTACTGTTTCTAAAATGTGCTGCGGATCTGCTTCTTCCACTATGGTCCGACCTTGAACTAAAAACCGCTACACCTACATCTGAATTTGCATCTGCATTTGAGTTTGAATGCGATGTTTTCTGCTTTGTACACTCTGGGCTACTTCTGGCCATTCTTATTTTGTCTCTTCAGAAAACGTATCTTTTAAAATACATATCTCCGAATTATATAACAGTTTAAAATTTTTATTACAGGTTTTTATTAAGAAACAAATTTGTATCCTATTGAACTACAGAAAAGAAATTGTTCAAGCACCTTTCTTTCTGTACTGGATAATAGAGATATAATAAACATCAGAACTTAGCTTTCTTTCTGTACTGGATAATAGAGATATAATAAACATGCAGACTTCAGCCTCTACTTTGAAACCTTCAGATCCACTCTTTCACTCAAGCCTTCGTTTCATAACAGGTGATGAATTTAAAACCCATCACTGTTCACTCTATGAAAAGTAGATTGGCCGTCGCATCTGTCCGAAGGGAACAACACTGTATAGAATGTATTTATAAGAGACTACTCCATACTGCCTGAATATCTCACTGGAGTGTTGAACTACAATATGGGCACTTTTAATGCAAGATCTCATGATTGTATAAGTCAGCACCAGAACTTGATGAGCTGTTTTGCTTCCCAAAAGTGGAATACATTTCAAGGACAAAACTGGATACATTGGTGCCACTAATGCAATTCAAGAATCTGGTGATAAACATTTATACTCACACCTGCTCCTGTTTTTAATGTTTTAAATGGGCTTATGTACTTTGTATTTATTTCAAACAGGGCGCCCATGAAAAAGAGTCTGAGTGCTCTCATTGGGCTCTCCCTGTATAAATAAAGACACATACATAAAGTAATAACTCATGTTCAGGTTGGGTTTCTTTAGTCTTTTTCATTGTAGCTGTCATAGAAACAAGATCTTCAAATTTACATGTTCAGGTCGCACTTTTGATTAATTTTTTAACCCCCTTAGAATTAACTTGTCCACCTTTTAGTGTCTGTTTTGAACATGCAAAAGCTTCTGAGATGTCAAAAGAGCTGGGTGTTTGTCATGACCTTACATGACAGAACTCTGTAAAGTGTATTCATGTAGACATACACTGAGCACAGGTAATATTATGACCATGTACCCTGTCATGATGCTGTAGTATAAATAGTATAGTACTAATAGTAGTAGTATAAGTACATCTAGAAAAGGTTGTTCCTCATTCCAAACATCAACCTTTTTCTATGGTGGCGGTGGCTTGGCTAGCACACACTTAGAGCCAACTTTTCTGTCTGGAGTTTGCATGCTCTGCCCATGTCTAGGTACTCCAAGAATTCTGGTTTCTATCAACACAAAACATTCACAATAGATCTTCTACAATCTTCCACCAAAGCTAGTCCGTACCAAGCAAGCAGCATCTGAAGATGCATCTCATTATAGCAAAATCTTTATCGCAGCAGAATAAACATCTGCTACCTCATCTCTCCCTCTCCCCTCTTCACCATCAGTGTGATGGCAAAGCTTTAAAGAGGCCCTACTGCAATCAAAGCCAATGTTAACTTCTTTGACAATATCACACTTTGTCCACTAGATTGGGTCTTGTAACCATAGACTGTATAAAGAAGTGGACTAAGGGAGTCTGACGTCACCCACAGCGTTCGGCTCCAGTCACATTTATTTATTTATTTATTTTGATTGGGACAATGCATGTTAATGAACAGACATGATACAACATGAATGTAAACACACCAGATTATAGCCAAAGGCTCATTTCCATCCATAGTCCCAAATGAAGCTCGACGAAGCTAGAAGTTATAGCTTAGCAACACTGTCAATTAAATCTGTTACTAATGCTAACAGGAGCGACCTCGAGGAAAAAAGACAGAAGGAGCGACAATAGCTCAGTTGAGTGTTTGTTCACTGATCCGAAGGTTGGTGGTCCAATCCCACTCTCGACGTAAACATCACTGGTTGAGCGGTCAGATCCACTGACCCGTAGGACACTTAGGCAAGACACTTAACCCCCCCTCAGGCGAGGGGTGCGTCTGGGTGAGTGGTTCCTTGATGTAAAGCACTTTGAGAGCTTTGAAGGTGGAAAAGCGCTATATAAAAATGTGACCATTTACCAAGAGACCTGATTTGTCTGTTATTAAAATATAAATAGTGAAATAAAAATACCAGGATCATGTAGCACAAATTAATATGAATATTTTAAGACCAAAATAACGAGCCTGACAGCAGCAGTTATGGAGAGAGGGATGGCAAGTTTTCAATAGAAAGTGAATTGGAGTCAATGCAGCCAGAAGCGCCCATGCTCACTTCCTATTTGGAACGCAGCGACTAGCAGTTTAGCTTTGTCCATTTATATATACAGTCTATGCTTGTAACCCAGTCTCCTCACTCCACATACATCATTTTGCAGTTCAGAGAAGAATTTCTGGCGGACCAGTAAAGTACAGTTTAACCTTTAACCATAATTGGGGCCACTTTTGACTGACCACAGCCGACTGAGAACTGCCCACAGAGCTGCATTTGATTTGATTTGATTGTTGTCTTGCCAGTCCAATCTGTCTTTTGTTTCTTTCAAATCCAAATGCCATAGATTTTTGGTGCTTTTAATAAGCACAGAATCTTTACTGCCCAACAAATCCCACGCTAACAGGTCTATGTATGTTATAACTGGACAAATGTGCTCTGATGTGTTTTTTATATGTATGAAATACGTCAGGACTCGAGACAAATAATGAAGTCTTCCAGTATATTTTAAGTAGGAGTGTGAGTGTAGCTTCACAGCGGTTGTGAGTTTGACACCACCCACCATGTGATTTTGTAAAGGGTCACCAACTGGACACTTGCCTGGGCGAGTGGGCAGAGCACGTGGGAGGCTTAAACCTTGGTTCTAAGGTGAAATGACTGGTTTCTCAGAATGGTGCAGAGATGGGGGAGAGCTGTCAAAAAGAGACATGCAGAAATAACACATGAATAAAGGCAGGGCTACCAAAAAGTACAAAAATGTATTCATCCAAGGATTTTTCGCTTCATTGTATAAACAATGTCTAGTGGAACCAAAAGAGCGGTGGAAAAATGCTGTGGCAGATTCACGTAAGAATAATGCTTTTGGAGGATATTACAATTTTCTGCATAAAATGTACAAGTAAGACACAAAATCACCATCTAAGCACTGATGTGTCCTTAAATTGAATCCAAAATCAGCCCAAACTGTTGCAAATACAGACAAAGGCACATAGCATTGGTAGGTTTAGGCTTATAGGAATTAAGTCCATAATAGTTTTGAAACCAAGGATTCCCTGTCCTTTGCAAGAATGTTGTACTGAGTTAAACAATAAGAATAAGAATAATTTCACCATCACCAACGTCTATTCCCAGGCCTGTCGATCAGAAATCCGAGGGCCCGGGGCAAGAAGCTTCACACGGGCCCCTCTTTAATATAAATTAATAAGAATTCCCCACAGCATACTTAGCTTTTTACTGCTTCTCCGAAAACTTCATAGTCATTTAAGGTACAGTATCCACTTTTACATGTAATAAAGTAACAGTATTTTGTCGCATAATATCTTGTAAAAGCTGTTGTTAGGGTAGAAATAAGACTGCCGTGTGCCGTCTGCATCTGATAAACAAAAGGTAAAAGCGAGCGGTTAACTTGAAAACTACCACTACATGACATCACAAGGTGGAACAGAGCATTTTGAACTTCGGAGATGTAGACAGACTAATAATAAAGGATTGCTCAAACATGCGTGAATGAAACAAAAACAACTCCAGTAGACAGACTAATAATAAAGGATTGCTCAAACATGCGTGAATGAAACAAAACACAACTCCAGGCATGTTTTGATGAGGTAACGACATTATAACATGACTTAAAGCTCATAAGAATCAATTTTGTGTAATATAGGACCTTTAAAAACTAAATAACATTACTTTAAAATTATGCATAGTAAATCCTGCATGAAATCTGTTATCCTTTCAACTTGCCGTTTTCAACTCCTCTGCACCGCCGTACCACCATGGACTCTTTTCATACTCTCCAACTCCAATACAAAGAACTTTTTTTTTTTCACTGCCTGAAGAAGTAGCCACCCGGCGCTAATAAATCAATAGCATTTCCATGAATACTAATTGTGGTTGTGGGGTTGGCTGGTGGGGATTTGAGCAGGTCTGAGAGCGCAGCCAAGCACAGCCTCTTTTGCCGTGCCCCACAGAGACCCAGTGCGCCCCCTTTGAAGTCTGCTGCAGAATCTATTGAACCGTCTGGGAGTAAATGCACTTGTTTAGGGCTTCATTTGTGGACAGCTCAGGGCCCTGCGCCAACGTGTGCATGGGAGCAGGTGGGACGTACTGCAGCAGGAGACACATTTCATGCTCGAGCGCTGGAGGAATCAGTTGCTTCCTCACTGTGGTGCCCTCAAGAAATAATCATTAACCAAAACATTTTTACAGCTATGTTTTTTTTTTACGTTTTTTAATGTTTTGTTTTCAGAGTTGCAAAATCTATATCTGTTTTAATCTAACCCTTTCCTAATCAACCGACTTCCTTCAAATGAGTTTGATGGATTTACTATCATAGAAAAGGAATATGATGAAAATGGGGATAAAATGGGTGGCCGCATAATATACTGATGCAGAGCGCCAAGGTAAATGATCAGTCCATGTCTGTGTTCTTGCTGAACAAGGAACTAAATATATATTTTAAAGGGCCCATATAACACTGGTATAATCTCTCCTCTTCACAAACATACCTGGAGTTGCATTTTGTTTCATTCGTACATGTTTAGCACACAAACTCGGAATATTTAGGCTCTCAAACAAAAAACACTCTGTTCCACATTGTGATGTCATGTGGTAATACAGGAAGTGCTCCACTGTGTTTTTAAACGCCATACACCTTCACTAGAATCATTTGGATGATTTCAGCCCCAGAATTGCCAATTGTTTCTACTGAACTAAAGAAAAAGGGCAGCTGTTAACTGGAAAACTACAGCTTCATGACATCACAAGGTGGAACAGAGAATTTTGAGCTTTGGAGATGTAGACAGACTAATAATAAAGGATTATTCAAGATTCATGTGTGAATGAAACAAAACACAACTCCAGGTATGTTTTTGAGGAGGTAACAACATTATAACATGGCTAAAATCTCACAAAAATCCATTTCCGATAATATGGGACCTTTAAAAGTATTTTAGTCTTTGTTTTGACAAGCAGGAAACTAAGCAAAGATTTGAAAGTCAAATAAAATTACATAAAGCATCACTACATAACACTGTGGAGGTGGAACGTCACCTGCACGATTCCACTGATGTAGAATGTTCAAACCAAGCTTCAGAACATTCTCAGTGGAAATACATACTTTTTATGCCACGCTGCGGAATATTTCAGAGGCAAAGGGACATTGCCATGGAAACAAGCAGAGTCAGAGTCAGGTCTGGGGAGATGCAAGCACGCTCACAGAAAATTTGTAGTTATTTATTTGTGTGTAAGGTATTTTCACTTGTCTGTTGTTATTATTATACAGCCATGAAACGAATGCAAAATAAAATGTTGCAGAACTGGTGTAGATGAAACATGGAGTGATGAGCTGTGTCGTGGGAAGTTGCCTTTGGGCTTCACTGTGTAAAATAACTTCTGTGTATTAAATCTCAAATGTAGGTGTTCAAAGACAACAACAACTCCAAAAATGACTCTGCGCTGTGGCTTTGTTACACTGTGCGATCCTGTGTGCATTTACACATTTACGCAGTTTTATGTGCACTACAATATTAAGGGAAATAGCAACCAGAAAACGTGCAAAGATGATATATAGAACTGCTATTTTGTTCAAATTCAAGATTCATGTTGCCATACACAGTAAAAAAGATGAAAAATATGCAGGTACATGTTTCCTTGTTTCCTTAATTAAAATGTAACATAAAGGCCCTGTGTTTAATTCACCTTATGTCACAGGACATGATGACCGTTTGCTTTCAGAGTGTTTCA
>JACM01059059.1:0-10361 GCA_000787095.1 Periophthalmodon schlosseri | reverse complement strand
TTGTCTTTTGTTATGATAATTAATTGTGATTGTTTCCAGGATTATGCATTATTGCAGGTAATTTTTCTATATAAAATATTTGCCTACTATTCATGTGTGAATAGTTAAAAGGGGGTTTAAACTGCTCTCTCTGTAGTATTGCACTGTAAAAAAAAATGTTCTTGGGCCAATCAAAGGGTCCCTCACAATTCGATACAATAATATTACGATTTTGCAATACAGGCAATAATTGCTATATTGCGCATGATATTGATGATGTATCTTTATTTTTTACGAACCAAACCAACCGTGTTTCATTATTAAACCTCTTCCTGCAAAAACTCTATGAAATGCACCCATTTTAATCATCAAAACAGTGTTACATGTATTGCATAAACAGTAGGGCTGAATGATTTGGGGAAAATATGTCAATTGTGATTTTCCTAACAAACATTTGCAATTTATGTTTTATTAATAGGATTCTGTTCAAAGTTCACATTTTAAGCATGTCCAGGAGAATTGACAAAAAGATGAACTGACAAATTAATACAAGAATCACATTTCATAACATGTTGATATAGATCTAAACTACAAGGATAGCAGTTTTATACTGATTAAGACAGAACATTGTGTTGCTTGTATCTGAGATTACAGTACTTCTAAAACTGCAGTTTTGCGATTTCTTTATTGTGTCCATTCAAATTGTGATTTCAATACCAAGCTTGAATATCACCATATTTCAAGACTTCAACACACTAACATCTAAAGAACTGAAATTATAGTTGGTTTTGCGTTCTTATTACACATTCGACTACTTTCCATGATTAAAAAAACACATGTGGAAATTTTAATAATTTCACCATTTCTGTTACAGTGTCTCCAGCTGGAGAGCCTGTGTGCTCTGAGGAGTCGTCCTGTTGCCAGACTGTGTACTGGGGCCAAAGAACCTGCGGAGGCCAAGAGTAAGATCCACATACTTTAATAACTGAAGAAATACTGTGTTTCATATATATACATATATATATATATATAAGCATATGACCTTTTGCCTGTTGTGTAATCATTTCACCATAAACGTAATTATTTTATTATCATGTTTGAATTTCTCTTTAGTGTTAACAACAGTTATAGTCTGTATTCAAATTAAATTTGTGATTTTTATTCCCATTTCCCAACAGTGTGTTTAATGTATATTTATTATGTTTAATGCTACCTCATGTTGAAATTGATGAAGATGTGTGGTGCTAGATTGGCACAGCTGGAGCACCGCGACCCAGGATTGTTGATTTCATCCAGACTTCTTTTTAAAAAAAAAAACACACACACATTTACATACACTTTAAGAATCTTTTTGTATTTTCAATTTGCAAACTGTATCTTCTGCTAGGCTCAAGTGTTTTCTCAACAGTGGATGGTAGTATTTAAAAAAACACAAAATGTAAAGGCAATGTCATTTAAACCCACACCTTAGCCATTCATTAAAATATTAGTCATAAATATATAATTTTAAAATTATCATTATGATTATCACATTCAGATAGAACTAAATCAGTTATATTCTACCTGATAATCAAACTATATTATCAGGTAGAATGCCTATATTTTAATTTGACTAGAAAATGCAGCAGATTTTCATTTCCATAAAAAAGTATAAACAACTCCAGTCTGTATTTTTAATGACAGCTGCATCTTCCATTCTACTGTTGAGAATACACTGAATGTCGATCTGTGTGTGCAGCCCTAACACTTTATGACTGTTTCCTCAGCAGCAGAAGCTCCAGACGAGCGAGCAGCTCTTCTCTCCTACAAGACCTCCGTTGCCTTTCCAGTTAAACTCATAGACCCTGGAGTTTATTCACAACAGCCTTTAGTTGCAGCAGCAGAATCTGTAGTTACATCTGCAGCTAACCCTGAAATAACCACAGAACCTCAGACAGAAAGCCCTTCTCCAGAGCCAGTTATTACAGCTCCAGAGATTGAACAAATTGGCTCCGCTGAATCTACCTCAGAACCAACTGAACCTGCTCCAAGTGCAAATGTTGAGGCACAAGCAGAAATTTCAAATCAGGAACAGGTCCTTGCAGCTCCAGAAGTTGCTGAATTGGCAGAGGGAGCTAAAGCTACTCCATCAGCGGCACCAGTGGAGGAGCTGGTTGATTCGGCTCCTGTAGTTTCAGAAACCGCTGCTCCAGAACCAGTTGGTGTAGCGGCTGAAGTTGCCGAGGCCACCCCAGAAGAATCCACTGCAGCTACTGTAACCACACAAGCCCAAAGTGCTGAAACTGCTGAAGCAGAACCTGTGGTTAGTGCAAGTGTGGAAGAACTTGTTGACTCTGCCCCCGTGATTCCAGAAACTCAAGAGCCAATTGTTGCTGAAGCTACAGCGGAAGCTATGGCTGAACCTACGGCTGAACCCATGGCTGAACCTACAGCTGAATGTATGGCTGAACCTACAGCTGAACCTAAGGCTGAAGATGACACTCCGGTATTGGTCACTACCTCAGAAAGCGGTGTTAAATCGGATTCCTCTGAGTCCGGTGGAACTCCGGTTGATCCATCCTCTTCGTCATCCTCAAGCGATTCTGATTCTGACTCTGACTCGGATTCAGACACAGAAGATGAGAAACCAGACATCAAAACACAAGCCCCTGAAGTGAAGGAAGATGTGATGGTGGACGAGGCACCTAAAGCTAGTCCTGAGAGTGTCAAAATAGTTAGTGAGGCTGAAGATTTGGCGGATCCTGCCCCTGAGATTCTGACCACAGCTGAAGCTTCTGTTGATGAACCAGTGGCTGCTGTGACAGAACCACACATTGCTGAAGACCCCATCATTGAGGAGAAGGTGGAAAGCCCAAGTGAAGTTTGTCTTGATGCGGCACTAACTGAAGCCAGTGGAGCTGTAGAAACCCCTCCAGAGGTTGTGGAAGATGCTAAATTAGCGCAGGAAGGTGCAGAACAAGCCCCGGAAGTTCTTGCAGCTGCCCAGGAAGTAGTTGAAAAGGCTCCCGAGGTGGTTGTACCGACTGAAGAACTTGTTGATTCAGCTCCTGAGGTTGAATTATCTGCTCCAGAAGTTGTAACGGAAGAAGTTGCCGAACCAAGTGAAGAAGTTTCTGAATTGGCTCAAGATGTCATTCAGGAAGTTGTAGATGTTGCCCCAGAAGTTGTTGAATCGACACAAGAGGTAGTTGGAACTCCCTCTGAAGAAGTTGTCCTATCAGCCCAAGATGTTGCTTCAACGGCTCAAGACGCAGTAGAAACAACCCCAGAAACAACAGAACCCACCCCAGAAATTGTTGAATTGGCACAAGTAGTTGAACCAGCACAAGAAGTAGTTGAACCAGCGCAGGAAGTAGTTGAACCAGCGCAGGAAGTAGTTGAACCAGCACAGGAAGTAGTTGAACCAGCACAGGAAGTTGTAGAACCTCTTGCATCAGCCCCAGAAGAAGCTAAAGCACCTGTAGAAACCCCAGTAGAACCAATTGAAATCCCCATTAGTGCTTCTGCGGAGGCCAGCGTGGAGGAGCTGGTGGACCCCGCTCCGGCTGTGGAGGCCAAAGCCGAGGAGGAGTTGGCTGCGGCCGAAGCGTCTGAGGGTACACACTCTAAACTCCCCCTTTGAAAAACAGTCAAAACGCGCTGCCTCTTTTTACAGTCCCCTTCGCACGAAACACTTCTCTCTGTGGAGAGCGGAGGTGTTAACTCATGCCACTCATTCTAGCTCATGCTGCATCCACTTTCACTGTGTCTCTGGGCCACTTTCACACCTGACATTAAGTACTGGTTAGAGGTTTAGTTGTAAATCTTGCTTGCAGGCAAAAGTAGTGTTTTTATTCCAGTTACAATATGGCATTTCAGTGCACAAAATATTCTTATCAGGGATGGGACTATCACAAGATTGTGCACACATGTGAAAAATTATCTTGGGTTTACATTTGGTTTGAACAAAACAATGGTTAAGCACTGGTAAGTTATACTTCTAGAAAAGCAGTTGCTCCAACAAGCAGAGCTACTAAAATATAATAAAATAAATACAAAATTGTGAAGTGAACTGAACCACTCATTAACTATGTCAAAATGTTGTTCTCACCTTGTTGGAATTGTCTCGTCCCATCCCTAATTCTTATAGTCTGGATCAGGAGTCATTGAATGGTTAGTTTCTCATGTCTTGCCCCAATTGTAAAACAAAAAAACAATTTAAACAGCATGCTGTGAATTAAATCAAATTGGTTCATCATGCCATTACAGAATTTAATTACTTAATATTTTAAATGCAAATATTTGTATTCATACGAATGCTCCCATCAAATGTATTTATTTTACATTTACAGTTCATATACATTTTTACCAGATTTTTAACATTGGAATGTAGTCAGAAATGCATATAGTCATGACAGGCACTGTATTAAGTGGAATATAGGGAAAAATGGCCTATGCTCTATATATCTTCAGACTTCATGTGCTGTGAGATATTTTCTGTTTCCTTGGGTCTTAAATGTGTTTTGTGAAGTCAGTTTTGACTTCAGGCGCAAAATGACTTCAGGTGTGAAACTGCCCCTAGATCCTTTCCCATATTTAACACTTGCATTTAACCTGCATGATCTGAGCCTATGACTCCTCATTCTGCCATTGTGTTTGTGCTTTTGCTCCAGATTTGCTCTAGATTTGGCTGCTCTCAGTTATGTGCCCTGCTCTTATCATCTGGCTTAATCGCTTCTCTGCATATCATCCCGCTCGTATGCTTTGTGTTTTTCAGTTGCATAAATGTCCATTGTTTTAAACCCTCGCTATGCTTTGCAGTTGCCAAATTCATCCTTATCTGGTCAAGGTTGGTCGTCTCTACATCATCTGGGCTTACACTATTCAACTTCAGGTTTTACATAGACATAGTTCAGGGCTTTGGAATTTCATGACATATTCACGTAGTCACCAGAAGAGGGAGTCCTTGCACAAAAAAGGACAAAGCAGTGTATGATAATTATTTGCTCTAATCGTTTACATTTAGCAAATGTGTTACTCATTAATTATGATTATAGTTTGTTTTGTGTGTGTGTGTGTGTGTGTGTATGTATTTGAAATCTTGAAATCTTAAAAATATATAAATATATCTTCAATTTTAGCAAAAACCTGAATTTGAATAAAAGTAAGCCCAAGTGTCCATAGAATTCGACCCACACCACCAATATATATTTATTTTATAGTCATTTCCCTATTGGCTTCATTGCTTTTATAACCTGTTTTATCTATAACACTTGACTCTTTTGAATTCCAGGATTTCTACAGTATACTGACTTTTTGTGCCATGTAATGTTAATGTTAAGGCTAATGTTAAAAGTGCACATATTACAGTGAAGTCGCGCCCGGACCAGACGGTGACCAAAAAAGCCTGGGTTTAACTCGCGAAGCAGGATTACACATCATCAAAAATCACATTTGTTTACCATATCTAAAACCATAAACTTGTAGATTGGCCTTTTGGTTCCGGTCTCCACACTTCACCGACCAACTGGTGAATCCTGCTTCGAAACTACGACCTTTCCTCCCTTCTTTCTGTAGAAATAACCTCCCTTTCTCACTTGGAGCTCTCTGTCTGTAAACAATGATTGCCTGTGTTGCAGATTGTTCATGTGTAAGTTTCACGGTAATGTTAACGTCATGGTTGAAGCATGCTAAAGGGGTTTCATCAGGTTGAAGGAGGGATAATCAGCTGTTTCTGTGGCTAATTGGTTCTGGACGAGGAACAGTCTCCAGAACCACACTGGAACTGGGTGTCCATGTATTGGTAGGACGTGTTTTTTATATGAAACCAGTGTGGGAAATGCCTGCCCCTCTTAGTTTATGTGTGAAATTTATACTATACTGTTAATGTAAGTAAATTTCAGCTCTGAGGAAGGAGCTTGATTGATACTCCGTAATAATTTTGAATTTTTCAAAGGTGCACTATGTAAATTTTTGGTGGGGGCCCACCACCTGATTGTCTCAGTGGTAATGTAATTGTTTTGCATGATTGGAAACGTTCCAATCATTGCTTTGCATGATTGGAATGTTTCTGATTTGTGGAAAAGCGACCCCACTCACTGTAAGAAAATATGGTTTAATGTATTTTTAGCAATAAAAACTATGTAATTGAATAAATGCAAGATAAAGCCTAATGCCATGCTGTGGAACATTGCAGTTAAAGCAATAACGTCTCCACTGAGACATTACCCTCACCAGGAAAGTTGCACCACCTTTGATATTTCCATGTGGTTTTATACTTCTTCTGAAACCTCCCAAACCCAAACATGATGAATATTAAGCATAGAGTTCCAGTGTGTTGTGGAGACTGCGTGTGATTCCTCTGTCCCAGCCCGTTCACACCGCGGCGTCTCTGGCTCGGCGGGGGGTCAAGCGTCTGGGAAAGCGTTAAGGAAGCACCTCCCTGACAACCGCCTTTGTTGATGTGTGAACTTATGGAAATGTACTGCCACCTTTTCACTTTTAGCATCCACTCTGGAACTGCAGTGATTGAGAGAAGGCCTCTGACACAGGTGTGAGCAGGGTGGAACGGAGGAAGAAGAGCCAGTCATGGATGCACATTAGAGCAAGAAGTGACAGGACATGGATGAAAAGACTTCCCTATAGACTTTGCTTTCATTGCGTAGATACACTTGTTAATTATTGAGCAATAGTGTGTTTTGACGGTGCTTTTACCTCTGGGCTAGTGTTGATACAAACAAATTTTTTAGCATTAAATGGTAGTACTTACTTTATATACTACCCTGTGGTCTTATATCTGTGTAATCCCTCAGTCGTCCAGGTAGGTTTCATAGTGTTCCATGGGCGTTTACTAGTTTATGTCTACTAGTTTATACTTGTTCTGATACAGCCCAAGATCATACTAAAACTATTCAGGAAAGGTTCATTTCTGTCCTGTGAATGGGACTTTTTTAGTATTGATACCTGCTCAAATGAGTGTCTAGTTTCAATACTAGTTTTAATATCAATTAGTAACTGATTTTCGATACTTTTGACAACCATACTCTAGACAAAATTATAGACTATCTGAGAGGGTGACAGTGGGGCAGTCTGTAAGGTGGTTATTGCTCTGCGTAGATTGTTTCACAGCATGGCATTTTATCATGCATTTACTCAATTATAGGTGTTTTTATCGTTAAAAAAGTCCATTAAGTGGGGCTGCCTCTCCACCTGTACCTGTAACTTGGCCTGGTAGCTTGTCCTTGCAGATAGATCAGCCTAATGCCATAACATCTCCGTGTAGACAAGCAGATGGATCATACACTTGAAAAGTTACATAGTGCACCTTAAAAAATTGAAATGGCTAATTAGAAACTACTGACAAAAAGGAGACGAATAAAAAAAAAGACCAAAAAAACCAAACTTTAAAACTATCAAAAAGACTAAATCAGATTAAATTCAGAAATGTTTAAGTTGAAGTTTTGTTTCTTGAAATGACCATTTTTGTCAGATAAAGTGAATATTAAATGTTCTTATCAATGCAAGGCAGGGTCTCCTTAAAATTCCACCACTGACTCAAACCTGTTCAGAGGCTCATTCTCGTGTCTTTTTGAGGCAGTCCTGCTCTGATTTGACACATAACATTAATTTCACCATATTTGCCAAAGCACTGTACACTCCTCCTGTATTGTGTTTTTAATCCACATTTTTTCCTTTTCGTTCAGAAGCCGCAGCTCCTCCAGTGGAACCAGAGGAACCGTTTGATAACACTACATACAAGAACTACGATCACCACAGCTACACGCCGTTCACCTTTGCCGACTACGACCTGGAGATGGCGAAGTACAGACTGCCCCAGCCCTCCTCGGGACGCCCCTCCCCCAGGCACTAGACACCGCACCTTAAAACAACAACAGATATTTACCTAAAAAAATACTATGTTTCTGTGCACTGAGCTAATAAATCTAGAAGTTTAATCATTCTGGAGATACAAAAGTGTGCTTAAAAGAACGTGTTATGTAATAGTGGTGTGTGCAAGGTTAACTGATTTTAAAATGGGTAAATCAACAAAACTAAGCCCTTTGTTCCAATATAAAAAGCTAGACTTAAACATGACTAAGATATTAGAAGGCAAAACTGAATATGTAAAATTTCATACAATTTTTGGAGTTGGCTTAATGTAAAGTAATATCAGAATGAGCAACGGCATTTCACGGTATTGTCCAAATTGTATAATTTAATGTTTTGGAGAACTGTTATGACAATAAAGTGGAGAAGAAAAAGTTTAAATTTTGGTTCTTGGGCTTTTCAGTCTATCGTTCACTTCACTGTTAAATCAAGCCTTCAAGTGTTCTAGAAGGGTTTTGGAGGGGCATTTCCATCACCAACTTTGTTTCATTACCACCAGTTGACAATGTAAGGACTGTAGTTCTAACGCAGAGGAAGTTTATTTACCATCAGTAGGACCCAGCACTCGGAGACATGAACCCTCAAGAGTCTAGTACAGTCTGGTTATGCCTCCATTGTGGGGAGTATTATACCTCTGATGGTATGTAGGCCAAGACAAGGACTTGGCGAGCAGTGAGTACAGCAAAGAAGTGCAATTTCTCTATCAATAACCTAATTTAAATAAATGAAATTAAATCATATAGGAAGGTAATTACCCAAGAACGCACAAAAATATGTTTGTAAATGTATAATTTTACATATTTTGTCATCTTATAGTAAACCCAAGTTGACTTCATAAAGCTGGCTTTGACACTTTTCATTTTAGGTGTCAAAATAATCCAGTCCAATGTAACTTATGCAAAATGAGGCGGTAACACATTTTCACAATATGGACCCCAGTTAGCGAGTTAAAAAATGGACTACCAGTGTTGGCGCAGCCTTGTCTTGTGCTAACTTTTGTTCTCTCCTCTCTCTTCCCTCTTCCTGTTCTGCCCTAATTGAATGTAAAATCTGAGCACACATCAAACACTTCTCTGCTGCCTTGGGGCCTTGTTAGAATAAAGCTGAGTCCATGCTTCTATTTTAATGATGTCACTGGCCCACTTCTGGGGATGCACCAGCCCAGCCAATCACGGAGCTGCATTCTTCCCCTAGCACATTTGCATAATATAAGCCTATGAATTTTAAAATGTGGCTTACACAGTTAGACAATGAGATGAAGCTGGATGTGAATTCTAGACAAATAATGTTAGAAAATTATCATAAATGATCGTATCGTGAAATTATTGGGTATTTTGCCTATGTAGGTCACCACTTAACATATATTCTTAAAACCTCTGTTGTTGCAGCCTTTCTGGTCAAATTAGGTCTGTCATGATACCTACAAGTGCAATAATTACAGAAAATATTGCTATAAATAATAATACTGAAGACAATTGACACAATAAATAACTCAAGCATATAAACCCTTTTTAAATGAACCATATTGTAAATTGAACATGTATCATTAAAAAGTCGCAATGAAACCCTCATATTTGTTTGTTAGTATGTATAATGAGCCCTAGATATGCTAATTATTCAACCCTTTTATTACACCACAAAGAAATGAGAGTAAATACAAGGTCAAAAATATTTTTTTTTATCTCACTTAAAAGTTCTATACTGCACAAAATGGATTCTTGTGAGGTTTCAGCCATGTTATAATGTTCAAAACAACCTGTTAGTTGTGTTTTAGTTGTGTTTTTGTTGAACTCACACGTTTGAGTAATCCTGTTTTTTTTTTACCTGTCTACATCTCCAAAGATCAAAATGCTTTGTTCCAGCTTGTGATGTCATGTAGTAGTAGTTTCCAAGTTAACAGCTGCTTTTACCTTTTGTTTAGTAGAGAGAAATCCAGCAAATCCAGGGCTGAAATCATCCAAATGGTATAGTGATCCAGGGCTGAAATCATCCAAATGGTTATAGTGAAGGTGTATGGAGTTTAAAAACACACTTCCTATATTACCATATGACATCACAAGATGGAACAGAGCCTAAATATGCAGGGTTTGTGTGTTAAACATGTGAATGAAACAAAACACAACTCTATGTATGTTTGTGTCACGAAAACAACATAATAAGATTAGAATATAGTGTAATATAGGCCATTAAATGAACAAAAAACTTAAGGTTGTTTATGATGAACAATAGTTGCAATATGATGAAAGATTGTTATTATATATTGCAATTGTTGTTTTGGAGATAGAATATCAAGTATATAGTCTTTAATTAATTCTTATAATTACCTAAAAAAGAGACAGAAATATCTGGTAAAATCTCCTTAAAACTGTTCACTGTGATATTTCTGCCATTTTGTGGTTAACTTTATGGTCCATTCACGTTTTGTGCAATAGGCCTCTTGAACCAGCCAAGATATTTACAGGCAAATTTTAACACATTCCTGATGTATGTTTAAAAATTAACCTAATATAGATTAC
>JACM01039013.1:0-14303 GCA_000787095.1 Periophthalmodon schlosseri | reverse complement strand
GCTTAATGGTATTTTAGCGTGAAACTCTTTCCTAGTCAGTATAAAAAGCAAGTAAACAACCACTTTGCCTAAGCGTTTAGCCTAAATGTGCGCATGCCGTGGTAATGAATTAGTTCCGGGGGTGCGGCCTGTGGCAGTCAACCCTGGGTTCACCAGTGTGCTGAATGAATGGAAAAAGAGTATTAAATGCCTGTTTTTATTGCTTTTAAGTAAAGTAAGTGTGCTTATCGACGTGCGTTTTCTTCGCTTTCATGATGAACTTTCTGCATCAGGCTCATCTTTGAATAATAATGATAATTTATTTATCTATCACTTTTCAGGACACTCAAAGAAGCTTTACAGAACAAATATTAAAACAGTCAAAAGAGCAATAAACAAATAATACAGGAAAGATAAAAACAGTAAATCACATGGAGAAAAAAGTTAAACATTAAAAGCTCTTCTAAATAGATGGGTCTTGAGATTTTCCTTGAAGGTTAGGAGGTCGGTGCAGTGGATGCGCTGAGGGATGCAGAGCCAGTGGAGGTTCTAGAGGACAGGGGTGATATGTTCATGGGACCAGGTGTGTGTGAGGAGACAGGCAGAGGAGTTTTGAGTGTATTGTGCAGCTTTCTCACCTGGATCCTGACAAGCATTGCACAGACATACACACTGGACGTAAATCATCACATACTCCCAACAGACTCTACTTTCTTTGCCTTAGAATGCCAGCGACCTACCCGGGGACATCATCCTGCCACCAGACTGTAAGCCTATTTTGTGGTGGGGGATAAAAATTGAGAGGGTGTCAGCACCACGGGCGTTTTTTTGACTTCCAAGTTTAGGGGTGCTCAGCTCCCTGGAGTAATAAATGTGCCAAGAAATTCATGCCACGTGCACAAATGGCCCACTGGCATATTCTTATCTATATCTATCTTTATATCTATCTTCCCATACTCTCTCTATGAAAAAAAAAATGTATATAAATTATATGACTGCATGGATAAAATACAAAACACGGATACAAAGCATTATAGTGCAGACAGAAAATTATGCAAACTATATTTCTTATTTATTGAACTGTACATAAGTGAGTGACAAGATAAACATGAACCTATGTAATAGAACAATATCTGACAGATTAAGTCATTATAAACTGAAGCTGTGATGAAATTAGCCTCTGAATTACAGATACCTACAACCTTTTAAGGTAGCAAATCCATCAGTGACCCTGTTGTGCTCAATGGTATCAAGCACCTACAATTCTATTGACATGATAGCCAGGCTTTAAGTCCTGCTTTGACCTGAGGTCATTCACAACCAGGTATGGAGCCGGCGCAAGGCACTAAATGACTCTCACAGCTAGAGCTGCTAGCTGGAATGGTTAAAACCACTTGAAATAAAGTCTTTAAAGAAGGGAACATGTCACTATCCAAGAGGTTGTATACAGACATTACATCTTTTAGTGGTACTGCCTCACTGTTGCACTTAAAGAAGTTTTTGGCCAACGTGACTTTCTCTGATTTTAGATCAATGGGGTAATGCACAGCTAGGGATTTCATAGCAGGCTCAGACAAAAATAGGGCTGAGGTAGGACTGCAAGCTTCGATTCCCTGAAGCAACTCCTTACCAACTCCAGAAAAAAACGTTTTTCTAGTTCGCCCAACATTCTGTCCACACAAGGAAACAATAGTTTTCTTTTTAACTGTTCTGAATCTGATGAACCGTCTGCTTCACTTCTTGCCCCACAGACAGATTCCATCACAAAATCCTCCATAACCCTAGGCTTTGCATGTTTTCTGGAAGGCTCTAGGACTGAAATGCCATTTTCCTCACACATGGCCTTAGTTTGCAAGTGGATCTCAGCTGCCATGGCATCACTACATATTTCCCTAAGAGAATCAATGACTGCATCTTTGTAGGCTGAGGCCTGGGCTAGGTCAGTATCCTCCCTTTGAAGATACTGATGCAGGCCTGTTGTGACTGTCAACAGTTTTCAAAAACTAAAAGTAAATAAAATAATAAATAAAATGTGGGAAATCTAGTTGGTTTAGTATTTAATCCCAGTGCCAACAGTGTCCTGATTGTGTCTAGACATTCAAATAATAGCAGGGAAGCAGCTTTTGACTGCAACAACTGATTTAAGATGACATGGCCAGCGCATGTTTGACAGTTGCACAAGTTCACTTGGTTGCAGTATTAGATTTTTTTTATGCATCTAAGAACTTGTGGTGGTTCATGAGTGAGGTGCTGAAAAATAAGCAAAGGCTCTCCAGGGTACTAAATATATCAGTAGCTTTGGAAACTGCTTTGCAAGTGTTGCACAAAACAAGGTCCAAGTCATGGGCACAGCAGTGGACATAAATGGGTGCTGTTTTGTTTTTTTTTGTTTTTTTTTACCAGTGCTTGAACAGCACCAACAGCCCTGCTAATCACACCAACACTGGCATACTCTTGTGCAGCACACATTGAATCATGAATACCCTTTGATTTTAATTCACTTTCAATTACACTTGCAACAGATGAAGCATCAAAACTGACAATCTCAAACAGAGCTAAAAATCTCTCCCTGACCACACCCTCTGCTGATACATGCCTGACACAAAGAGTAAGTTGTTCTGTTTTGCCATCCACCATGATGGCATACATCTGTGAGGCTTTATGTCATTTACAATTTTTTCAGTGATCTCTTTAGCAACATAGTCAACATCATTTCATGATGAGATAGGGTCACATTTGAAGAGGGTTTATAAGTCTGCAGAAACAGGTCAAGGTTCAGTGTCATGCACACAAGAAAGTTCCCCTTATTCTGACTTTCAATTTTTTCATCATGACCATAAAACGCCAGCCTTATTTACCCAAAAACCATGTAAATGCAACAATGTGCTGCAGGTATTACTGTATTATTGTGTTGAGATTACTCCTGTACCTCCAGTGAGTTTGCAGCCTTTATTTATTCTACAACATTCCCACGAGAACAGCTTGACTTATATTCTAACCAGTAAAGCCTCATTTCCACTGGTTCGCTTTGGAGTGGATTGGTACAGGCCACAAGTGTCTCCACTGTTTAAAGTGAACCGTACTGCCCTGTTTGAGGGGTTTGAAGCAGACCCTGGTGGGTACTAGCTCCCATCGAGGTCTGGGGCCAGTACGGTACAGCTCCAGGCGTGATTAATGACCAAACGAGATGATTGGACAAGAGAGAATGCAGAACTCTGCACTAAACTGCTAACTCTACAATGAAAGTTAACTTCAGCGCAGATCAGGCCAGCAACAAAAATACAGCTTGTTTTTATTAAAGTGCAAGTGCGGAGAAAAAGGATTGTCGTCATAGACAGAGGACACACGCACTGCTGCTGTCAACATACTCTGAATCAGGTTTAAAGGAATCTTATTTGTGTAGATTTGGGATCTGAGAGGTAAACATAGCCTATTCACTCTTATAGGCCTACTATAAAGTGACTATAGTGGCTGTATACATGTTACTCGACACACACTGATAGGTGAATGAGCTGTGAAGAGATCCGTGAATGGTTGACATTTATATTTCACATAGAATTTAACTTTAACTTTATTGTTCCCCATAGTGGAAATTTGCTTTCGGTTCACCATCACATGTACACAACAACCATTACACCACAGCTTAAGAGTCAATAAATAGGTTAAAATGTAAATGTAATCTAAATTTAAAAGAAATAAGTGTACTACACATACAGATACATTTCGTGAGTGTTTCTTTAACAAGCCAACAGCATTCGGCACAAATTAATCTTTACGTATACACCTTCTTTGTTGCTAAAAGCGTTCTGTACCAATGCCTTGATTATGGCATTAACTTAAACTTATCACACAGAGGATGCTCAGCATCACTAGTGAAGGAGCTCCAATTTGTTCTCCAATTTGTTCTTTGCTCTTTGCCAATGACCTTCCCTGTGTTTTTTTACTATTCTCTTCTGCTTGTTCTTGTTAGCCAATGTCAGATAACCAAACTAAACAGAGGTGAGGTCTAAAAGACAAGAACATTTTCAATCAGGCTCACATAGACCCTTTCCATAATTTATGAGCTCACTCCAAAGCCCCTGAGCTTTCCGATCATATAGAGTCTCTGGCTGCATTTCTTATAGATCTCATCCAAATTTTGGATGAAGTTTACTTGAAGCTACTCACAACCTCAATGACATGCCAGGACTGTTCAGGACAATGTCTTTGGTCTTGTCTACATTGATGATGAGGGAATGCTGCCTACACCACTGTTCAGCCATCTGCACCTGACACAGTTACAGTTAACATTCTTGTCAACCA
Source organism: Periophthalmodon schlosseri (assembly GCA_000787095.1). Taxonomy (NCBI): domain Eukaryota; kingdom Metazoa; phylum Chordata; class Actinopteri; order Gobiiformes; family Gobiidae; genus Periophthalmodon; species Periophthalmodon schlosseri. The sequence goes on along the minus strand of JACM01039013.1, from coordinate 10,022 downwards.
GACCAACTGTGGCCATATCATCCACGTATTTGAAGAGCTTAACATTACTGTCCATGATCTACAGAGCATTAATATACAGAGAGAACAGGACAGGTGATGACACGCATCCCTGTGCTGCGTGCTTATTCATGGGCACTCTCTGAGGTCAATCAGTTAGAAAGTCTTTGAACCAGTTAATCAGCCCCCCATTCACCCCAGAGAGCTGTCCGAATAAAATGTCAGTTTGCGTTGTATTAAAGGTAAGATCAATAAATCCATGCGTAAGCACTCCTCTGCTGCAGGTGACTAGCCACAGTGTTAATCAAAGCAAAGACAGCGTCCTCTGTTCCCCTACAGGGTCGATAGGCGAACTGCAGAGGGTCAACCTGATTCTCCCCTTCTGCAACCAGGTGTTTGCAGACCACTCTCTTCATACATTTTCTTAGTACAGAAGTGAGCGACTGGTCAGAAATTGTTTAAAGCTTTAAACCCTGGCTTTTAATAGATGTTTTCCACATATTTGGAAACGTCCAGGTGTTTAGCAGGATCTGGAACAGAGCTTTTAAAGGCCCTTTAAGCTGATCTGAACACACTTTTAGAACACGTCCACTTAGACTGTCAGGGCCAAGTGCCTTGCGGGGTTTTATATGTTACAGCAAGCCTCCAACATCCTCCACAAATAGCTGGATGGTTTTGTCCATGGGCACATCTGCAGCACGAGGCTGTTCCTGGGTGTCTGTGGAGTCAAAGCGACTATAGAAGTAGTTCAGCTCATTAGCAAAGGTAAGACCTCACAGCCTACCTGGGCTCTTTAAATTCTGCCCGTCATTTTGTTTAGTTCTTCCCAGGCCTGACGGGGGTTACCTGAGCAGAATTTACACTGGCCGATGACTTTTGGTTCAAAACAACTATTACCCTTGCCTGGCAGAATCGGCACGGTGGCTGAATACTCACAAATCACAGCAAGGAGGTTCCAATATGACTCCCGGGTCACCCGGCTCTTCTGTGTGGAGTTTACGTGTTCTCCCTTGTCTTTGTAGTCCTGAGCAAGATTGGCTCAGGATCTGGACATGGGTCCCCAGGCAAGGCACCCATCAATAATTCTGGGGACCCAGGTTGCCCCAGCGTTATCGAAGGATGGGTCAATTACAGAAAAAAACACATTTTAACTGTGAACAGGCATGGCATGGCAGTGGCATGGCAGTGAACTTCATTTTTACCGTCTTAAAAACGTGAAAAACAGAACTAATTCATTTGAAACAGTCTGCAGTGGCCCAGAGTTATTCCTCATTTACCTTATGCATTCCATGCATCCTAATTATTTCCCGCGATGCACTTTTAACAACTCTCAGAGATGAGAGCGGAGTTTTGCCATCACGGTAAAGCTAACAACAACTAACATGCTAACAGTGCACTTCCTGATTATTGGACATTAAAATTATTTCTAATTAGATGCAGACAGCACAACTTGTTTTGACCTTAAGAGCTGGTTATGCAATATATCTGTACTGTACAACTGTACTACAAAAAAAAACCCAAAAAACAGGTAATTTATGTTTTTGTTTTTATTGCCTAATGGACACATATTTTGCTAAATTGATTTTTGTTTACTTTTTAGCCATGTTATGCTGTTGTCCCCTCATCAAAAACATACCAGAAGTTGTGTTTTGTTTCATTCACGCTTGTTTCATTAATCCACTAATCCAAAGTCGTCTTCTATGAGCACTCATAAAGGCTCCATTCATATTTTGCCCAAATTGTTTTGTCACAGCTAAAACTCTGGACTTTACTTGCACAGTTTTTAAGCCCATAAACCATCCCCAAACTCATTCTGTGGTCAAACTGTGTTCACAAAAAAAACGCATGGCTCTGTTAGCATAGCATTCACATGGCCTAAGAATTTCATTTATTTTCTCATTGTTCATTACTGTAGCTGACAGCAGAGGGAGCTCCAACACCTAAATATCTCATTGGAAATGGAGGTGACGCTATAATGTACATTTTCCAAATTCAGATATTATTTTAAGTTAGAAAATGTGAATTACTTATCCCTAAGTGACCAAAAACATGTTTAAAAGGGAATTAAAGCCAGAAGAATGCATAATGTGTGTGCTGTATAAAGCAAAATATTTTCTTTTAGCTTTCTACCATGTTGTAACATTGTTCCTCATCAAAAAAATACCTGAAGAGGTTTTAGATGTCATCCATGCATGTTTGAGTATTTTAGCGATCTCTAGGCCTTATTCAACCCTCCTTATGGTTAGATTCTGTGCAATGCTCAGCCTACAAGTCTGTGTCATCCATGCTCTCACACAACAATTCTCCATAAATATACAAAAACATGATACAAAACTGTACACAGCAACTTGAAAAACCTGATACTTTGTGCAGTAGTTTAATTAGCGAGATGCTGATTGTGTTATGATAGCGCTCCGAAGGGGGAGTGATTTAACACAGGGAGCAAAGGGAGAGGAGACTCAGAGCATTAAAAACAAAAGTGAAACTTATAAAACATATTAATATGTTGTTTTCAGCGAATTTAGCATTTTCAAAACAATGAAAGGTAACATGAGGATCTAAATATGTTATGTGTTATCAGTTAAGACCCTCTCTTTAAATGCACCATGAACAACATACATTCTGACTGTTAGCAGGATTACCTTACATAGCCTGGTTGTGTCTATAAAGATAGATGTTTAAAGGTACAGTATGCAGCTTGACCCATCCTGTTCCTGCCCATCTTCCCCTCCAGTCTCCACGCTCATTCTCACCCAGTGTACCCACCTCTCCCCCAGGACAAGAGCTGCAGATGGAGGCTGTTCTCTGGCATGGTTTCCTGGTTTATTGGTGTCCCGTTGATCGCCCCTCTCGTGCCCTCTGGCTCTTCCCTCCTCTAGCTGTGACCTACTGAGGGCAAATTTAAAACAGAATGTGGATTGGTGATTTTTACAATTCTTGACATCATAGAAGAAAACTGTACAAATTTGAATAAGATTAATGGACTATTCTGATTTTTAACTAATTAGTAAATATTAATTAAGTTCGACTTAAAGGAACTGACTAAAAGATTTAGATTTTAAAATCCATATCATGACCTTTCTGTGTCCCCAGATATGAGGTAAAAAGCCTCTCTCTCTGATCTGAATCATCTCTATCTAAATCCCAGCACCTGCAGACAATCATGAATCACCTGAATTGAATTCTGGAGGGTCTGAGCTTCTTCTATGAGGCATGGCCTGTCCATATACTGAGAATGGGAAAAACTTGTATGTGTCCTCTATCAGCAGGTTAAGGCACTGTGCTTACACACTGGCAGGTTCATTTGTGATTATTTTAGCAATGTACAGAAAATTCCAATATCTACGCCCTTCTAAAATAATGGCCTAAGTCATTTTTAATGAAAATTTGTTTTTTGGTTTTTTTTGGTTTTTTTTGCATGAATCAGAGCTCTATGAGGCCATCCACCTCTGGTACACATTTCAACCTCCTCAGTTGAACAGATCATGAGATATTTGCAAATAATCTATTGGCATATGTCAAGAGCTTGATTTAGGCAATTTTATTGAAATGGCCACAGTCCTGTTTAACATGGCTCAAGTCACAAGGCACATGATCAGAAAATGGCCAAAGTCATTTTGAAGTCATTTTGTGGCTCTGTGTTACACAGTCAACTGACATAAGTGCCAGTGTATCACTTCTCATTTATTAGTATTATCTTTTTTATGAAAACATTATCACATGCTGTACAGTGTTTGAGTTTCCTGAAAAATATGGAAAAAAAAAATAAAATAAAATTCATGCATCTTTACCAGAATTCCCGTGCCCAAATCACCATCACTAAAATGCCTCGTCTGAATGGCTCCACTCCTCAGTGCACAGCCGTCTAGAAATCAAGTACTGCATTACTTTTATTTGTACTTTATACATATTTAATACTAGAAGCTGGAAAAAAGTCAAATACCCACTCTCTTCCCCCTGTATTTGTTCAGTTTTTCCTAACTGAAAAGTAGGGTCTAAACTTGGTGAACTGTGAACATCTGAAATGTTGAAATACAGGAAACATATAGATTTTTTTTTTTTTTTAATGCAAGATTAATAAAACATTCACATTATGAAAAAAAGTAATCTAGTGTCAGGTAGATTTACAGTTACAAAGCATATAGAGAGGTAGTGAGTGAGCTCTGACCTGTATTTTGACCGGACAATGCTGCACTCGCTTATCTCCATGGAGATATTTAATGCCATATACTGTGGAACATTCCAGAGAAAGACAATAACTTCTTTTTTCCCCATGCATTTGAGCAAAATGTGTCTTGCCCCAGTACAGACATATTGTATAAGCAGCTCTTGAGGTCAAAATGTGACTGCTGTGTTCTGCTTGCATCTAATTTAATTGTTTTATTGTTTGATAATCAGGAAGTGTTAGTATGCTAGTTGTTGTTGTCTTTTTGTTAGCTTTATGAATATTTAGGATGCTATGAATGCATAAGGTAAGTGAGAAATAACTTTGGATCCCTGCAAACTGTTTAAAATAAAGTAGTTCTGTTATCCACGAGAGTAAAAACCAGACACAGTACCTTTAATCAATGGATTTTGATTAAAAAATAGGTACACCCATTGACGTTATTCAGTGTGCAGTGTCTGCATTTTGATGTCTTTAAAGGTTTACCATGTGACTGGTCTGGTGTAGGGTCCACAACTGACTTACTGCTGTGCTTGCCATAGAATGTTCTACTGTATAGTATTGAACCAAAGCAAGTTACAGGTCAAAACGATGGAGAGGCGAGTTCACTCACATGTAAGAATGCATGATTTAAACATTTTGTTTATGGAACAAATACAAGATATTATTCCACAGAGACAGGTGATGGACCCTCCATCAAAAAAGTTACATAGCATGCCTTTAAAGGTGCTATACCTGATTTTTACTGTCTTAAAACCATGAAAAACAGAATTAGTTCATTTTAAACAGTTTGCAGTGATCCAAAATTATTCCTCACTTACCTTATGCATTTCAAGCATCCTAATTATTCACAACAATGAGTTTATGCTAAAGATAACAACAACTACCATGCTAACACTCAACACTTCAAGTCTATGTTGCTAACACTTGATTATTCAAGTGTTAGCATCATAGACAACACATTTTGGTGTTGGAATCACAGACACAAAGTCCAGAGCTCTTGCCTTGTTCATTCTCCCACAGCGCTCCTCCCACAGCGCTCCTCTTGCAGACCAGAAGAACAGTTGGTGTGCCTGAAGAGGAGAGTTTAAACAAGGCTGTCTGCGGGGGATTTTCTGACCCTAGAACCATCATACCTCCTGTGAAACACTTAGTCTCTGTAGTGAGGACACTCTGCTTATGAAGTATGGCCATGTACTTAAACCATGTCTGAGCCTGGGATTCAAATTGTTACTGTGTCAAAAATGAAACAGTTCAATGTGAGATTCAAATACAAAACATTTAAAGTTTAAAGGGTTTCAGGCAAAGACTGTATGAAGAAGTGGACTAAGTGACTAAGTGAGTGTGATGTCACACATCACTCGGCTCCAGTCAAATGAAGCTCATCGAGGCTAGCAGTTATAAGGGCAAATTTGGAGTTCCATATTTGGAATTCTGACCATGAATATTATAGCAACCAAAGAGCTAATCCGAATTGAGGCTGTTGAAGGTAGCGCCTCTTCCTGCCCACACCACTGTTTTAGCACTGTTTATATACTGCCTTTCATTCAAACCTATTGCTAGCACTAGCGGGAGTGACGTCAGTGAAAGAAGGCACCTGATTTGTCTGTTATTAATGGTCATATGTTGGACAAAATTGTGAAATAAAAACCTTTACATCAAATGTGGCAGAAGACGTTCCAGAGGAAATACTTCGAGGGAATGGCCTGTTTCATCACTGACTGAAACAACAGAGTGGAGTGAGAGACAGACTTAGAAGAGGTTTCCTGTTATGTGTCCAGAGTTCACCTGGCTCTCCCTGGACGCTGCTGTGATGCTGCAGGACACAGAGGATATGAAGGATGGACACTTTTGTCCTGAGGGCTGTTACTGTCCTCAAATTGCCCTGACACAGGGTCTGATGACCCTACCCTGTTGAGCTGCACTTTTGTTTGAGCTTTTCTACTAATTTGTATTTTACTGCTCAATGTGCTTAAATTGATCCTCTGGGACAAATGGAGTGATATTAATTGATTGATATATATCTTGCATCACATATTTGATGTCTTCCATATGTATATACAATATAGTAAACATAAGCAAAAACATTAAACAAGATGGTGTGTCCAAAGTAGAGTATCATGTAACTAATAGGGAAATATGGATTTTGTCCCCAATTTCAGTATGGCATCATCACATGTTAGAATCTGAAAATCATCAATAGGACATCAATAACAATACATTTTTTACCCATTGTATGAAAGTGTGTTATCAAATGTTAGGCTGCCATGAGTCAGGATGACACAATTCATTTTCAGCCACAAGGACAGGAAAATGTCTGAGCTAGAGTCTGTGTGATAGAATAGAGACAACTCACAACACTTCTTATTTGTCTACATTCAGGAGCTTCTTTCATACCTATCATATAGCTCCATGGGTTTTTTGCCAAGACATGGAAAATTAATTAATGAATTAATTAATCATTGGATATATACTGCCTTTCATGACACCCACACTTTACAGTGCATTATTCGTTCACTCCATACTCGGTGGAGATAAGCTACTATTGTAGCCTCAGCTGTGCTGGGACAGACTGACTGTGGTTGGCCCCTGATGTGGGTGAAGTGTCTTGCCTAAGGACACAAAAGAATTCACAGTGGTCTCCCATCCAAGTACCAACCAGGCCCAACCTTGCTTAGCTTCTGAGATCTGACGAGATCAGGCTTTGACAAACCTGTATGGCGCCAAAATTAATTCATACTCAAAGATTAGTGGATATTACTGTCATGTTAAAGACTTTGCAAATGAGGTGAATACGTCACAGAGTTCTGCGTTTAAAAAGGTACTTCCTAGGAATCCCTCTATCTATGGCTGTGTCCGAATGTCCACCCTAGCCCCTAACCCCTCAAACACTACATAGACCAGCACTCTTTAGCTGACTCTATAGTGCACTCACTCACAGAGTGATTCAAACACAGCTGACTAAAGTCGGGTTATGTGATCTGGCATCTTGGTGAAAAAAAGTCAGCTAAATTTGATTTCTGTCATAAATAATGATCAAATTTGACTGGCACACAAGTATTTATGCACTAATACAAGTTTTTAGTCAAGATGGATCTCACATAAACGGACTGGATTATTTGATTTTTGTTTGAAATGTGGAAATTGTTGCTTTCTTTTAACAGCCAAAGCTACGGTAACATTAGCACCTTTACACTGCAACGGTGATTTATTCATAATCAGTGATTAACAGTGCATTAAACCAGCTTTTCTCTCTGCTTTCATTCAGTCGTGTGTCCAGTTAAAGACCTGTCACTGTCCACTGTTGTTTATCCGACTATCCCAGTGCATTGTGGACTATATTGAATGGTCTAGTGGTCTGGTAGTGTGTGACTTTGTCATCATTCCACATAATTCCATCCAAAATGCAGGGACAATTTCAACACGAGGAACACATTTTTCAGACAATTCATTTAATATAAAGGTGTTGTTATTTTTTTATTTACCAAATATTGACATATGTTAATTAGATGAGCTTTGGCCCTTGTTTACAGTGGTTGCTAGGTAAGTAACAGTTATGGAATTACCTCTAGGTATTGATACTTTGCACTGACATGCTGGAGGGTTCTGCATGTATCTCTAGGGTGGAATATTAGTCAGTTTTTATCAGTTTCCATGACACAATGCACACCTTAGCAAACACTGCCAAAATAGTTCTAAGAAAGCTCTGAAAAAATATAAAATGGATTTAAACAACACATTTTAACGAGCCTGTGATCAATACAAGCGTTCATTGTCCTGTTTAGGAGTTTGATGTTCAACAAAAAAGGTGGAGTGAACTAACTGAAAAAAATGTTGGCTAATGTTAGCTAGCTTGTGACTGTAATTTTATGTGTGAGAGACTTATTTAAGAGCACAAATCAGCTCACCTGTTGGAGTTCCAACAAAGTCAGTTCTTTATGGTTAGACTGCGTTAAAACAAAGCTCTGATTAAAGTCTAACTTGAGTAACAGAGCTTCAGACAGCACAGTACCTCCAGTTAGCATCACACCCCCAGGGAATGTTGATGACATCAGCTTCAAAATTTCAATATATCTTCTCTAACCACAAGTATCAATTATTTCCCCTGCATTATTTTGACTTTTTGGTGGTATAAATATTTTTTGAGGGTCATATATTACAATTATGTGGAATTTGTGAGCGAGACCCTTACTCCCCTGAGACATTTTCCCAGTACAACACTAGTACTCCCTAATTCCAAGTGTGTCTTGCTAGATTGCCCTCACAATACGACTCCAAACAGTACACCAATAGCTGAGCGCTCTTTCATCGCTAACAAAGACGCCATTTCACCACTTTAAATTGGAGCCTGTGCGTTTAGCCACAGGTCAGCGGCTCTCCAAGACCCGCCGCCCGTGTTTTTATGATGAAGCTTCGACGCCATGAACAAATGACTGATGGCCCCCCAACACAAAGCCCTTCACCGGACCCCCCACCCTCCTGGGACCCCTGATTGGCAGACTGATTACCGGGCTCAGGTGTGGTGCTGGCTATGGCTAATGAAGGAGCAAGAGAGGTGCCAGGTGGGGAGGGGAGGGGGGGCACTGCGCGGCCAGGGTCAGAGGTGACCTAGGCCCCCCATCTGCTACTGCTGCCACCCCCCACTCACTCACTCACTTGCTGATGGGAGGGGAGCCGGGATATGTCAGAACAGGCCAGTGAGTGTGGAAGTACAAGGGGGTTGGGGGGGAGTCATGGGGCAGGGAGGGTGCTGTCTGAGCAGATGGGCCCCCGATATCCAGACACATGCAAGGCGTTGGCCGGAATCATGGTTGCCAAATCCGTTTCTGCAACTGACTTCTTTTAGGGTTTGTTTCTTTGAGAGTCACTTGTAATTGTTTGGTCACAGTGGCAGAGTGGGTATTAACTTACAGCAAGAAGGTCACTGGTTCAGTTTCCAGAGCACGTGGACTTATCTATGAGGAGTTTACACCTGGGCGGGTTTTCCCATCAACATATAAATAACAAGTAGGATAACCCTCCAGCTACCAAGGTAGTTCTGATCAAAGTGAGCACTGTGGTTGCCAGGGCTGTATCATGAGTCTAATTCTGATTTAAATTGATTCTAAATATTTCTCTAATCAATTTCAAATATCAAAAAGGTGTCATCAAAAAATAGGCTAGCTTTTGACAGTATTTACATTTTTATTTTACCTTAACACAGTACTGTAAAATCACAAAATATCACACTGTAAAAACATTTGTCACTCTCTCTCTCCAAAAAAAAAAAAAAAACGCGTCTTGATCACCACACTTTTTATAATGATTTTAAATTTATCAAGTGACACTAAAGATTCCAAATCAAGATCTTTTTGTAATTTTGTCCAAGACCATGGTACTTATATATGATTTTTTGTGAAACACAAAAAAGTTGTTGATGTTTCTCAAATATATGTTTCATGTGGGCACATTATTAGCGACACACAGCCGGTATGAAGCTCAACAGTAAATATCAACAGTAAATTTTTCCCATAGACATTTTTCCCATAGACTTTTCAAAAAACTCAATTATTAAGAGTTCAAAAGCATCGCGAAGGCTAACCAGCTATATGTTAACTAATATCCATAACAAGGTTGTCCAAAAAGCACATTTAAAACACAAGATTCGGCGAAATTTTTTAATAACTTGGCTGTTGATAAAGTTTCAGAAACAGATTTTGAATAAAATTATAGGCCTTGTGGTCATTAGTTACCACATAACTGATTATCCCCGAGCAAGCTTTCAAACTTTTAATTAATACACTTTTTTTATGTATTAAATAATATATATATATTTTTTCTATTTCCCCTCCCCGAACTGCCATCTTAACGTGGTGGAGGG